>JASDQU010437070.1:38020-56616 GCA_032191745.1 Picea mariana | reverse complement strand
CGAGTGGTGAAGCTGCGAGAGGATCAGGACCGTCCAACCGAGGAGGACAGGTGGCAGAGATCCAGGGATCTCGCTACCTTGGAGGCTCGCGAGGTAAGAGCCCAAAGTTTGGATGCTCCAAGTCGTGAGTGGCGAAGCTGTGAGAGGATCAGGACCTTCCAACCAAGGAGGACAGGTGGAAGAGATCCAGGGATCTCGCTACCTTGGAGGCTCGCGAGGTAAGAGCCCAAAGGTTGGGTGCTCCAAGTCGTGAGTAGCGAAGTGTCGAGAGCCGAGCATGAGAGAACACATGGCAAAACTTCAAGGTGGGGCCCGCGTGATTGACGGGTGGACACGCATCGCCTAGAGAAGGGAGTCAATGCTCCATTGACTCCTCGTGTCTCGGGGATTCACGGGAGAAGGGCATGAAATCTCAACACTTAGACTTACGAAGTCACAAGTAGCGAGAACGCGAGAGGGAAAATTAAATATCGCCTCTCGAGGGTTTGTGAAGGGAAGGTGCCAAGATTCGATGCTACAACTCGCGAAGGGGCGAGTTGCGAGCAGTGCGAAGGGAAGGCCAACCTTCGCTGGCTTTCAAGTCTCAGAGGATCACATAAAGGAGGAGTGAGAGTTCAACCGTTGACCTCATTAAGTGGCAAATAGCGAGAGGAGCTAGAGTTTAGCCTAGCCGACGTTCATGCATAGAGGACGCTGACAAAATGAAATTATACCAATTTCGTGATCTCGGGTATCGGTGATTTGTGAAGAAAATTCGAGGGTCCTTGACTCACGACTCGCGAGGTCACGAGTTGTGAAAGACGCCTGGTTTGTTTGACCTGTGGTCCTAACCCACGATCACAGGGAGGTGAACAGGGAAGAACTAGCCTGCACTACACCCCTGTAGGACCTCAGGGGTTCTGTTCCTTGAGGAAGAACGGAAATTTTTATTATGTAGGTAGTGGATATGTTACACCGACACTACCTTTAGTTCCAGTCAAAGCTGAAGCCCCATTTCAGCAATGGGGTCTAGACTTCATAGGCGAGATTAATCCCCATTCCAGTGCTCAACACAAGTGGATCTTAACCGCAACAGATTACTTTACTAAATGGGTGGAAGCCATTCCAACAAAAAGGGCAACAGACTCAGTGGTAATCGATTTCTTAGAAGATAATATTTTGTCAAGATTCGGTTGCCCCCAAAATATAGTTACAGACAATTCCCAAGCCTTTAAATCTATGGCTATGATCAACTTTTTTCAGAAGTATAACATCGTTCTCGGCCATTCCACAACGTATTACCCCCAGGGAAATGGATTGGCCGAGTCATCTAACAAGAGCCTGGTAAATATAATCAAGAAGGTATTGGATGAAAACAAAATGTCTTGGCATGTGCACTTAAAATAGGCATTGTGGGCGAATCACATAAGCACAAAAATATCTATCAACATTTCACCTTTTCAGATGGTATATGGAACAGATGTTGTGCTACCTATAAACCTAGCTCTCCCAGTGATGAAGTTATGGCAAGATCAAAATGAAGAACCCAATCATGTCACCAGGAGGATAAATCAGCTGATTGAGGTTCAACAACATAGGGTCGAAGTAGATGAAAAGTTGCAGAAGTACTAAGATGACATGAAGGCATTATTCGATTGCAGAGCAAAGGACAAATATTTCCTCCTAGGTGATTTAGTATTAAGGTGGGATGCAAGAAAGGAAGAAGCAACAAAACATGGTAAATTTGACCACCTCTGGTATGGGCCATTTAGAGTCTCGGCTCTAGAGGGAAAAAATTATTTCCTACTGGAAAATATAGACACTGAAATCCTCAACGCCCTTGTCAACGAGCGTTATCTGAAGCATTATATGACGTAACAGTCGCCTAAAAAAAATAAAAAATAAAATAAAATTTGTATGCTTATATATATATATATTTTGTACACATATATATATTTTTCATTTAAGCATTGCTCTTGATTTTCGTTTTTCTTTCACAAACTTTTGACACCTTTCGGATATCCCCAATAATATTTGTATTTGCCTCTTACAGGATTCCAGCTGCACACGAGACAAGTAGGAGAAGTAAACCAAAAGTTGGTGTCAGAAATAAATCGACTTAAAAAGGTGATACCCAAGAAATTTGATATTTTGCAAAGAAATCGAAATGAAAAGGTATAGATGAGATTTCCTAAAGGTCATGTTCTAAAGGACTATTAAAAAAAAACCCGAGGTAACCTCATTCAAACAAAAACATCGGCTGAATTGATAAATAACAGAGTTGTTTCTTTTTTCTAATCATCTATAAAAAATTAAGACAATTTAAACGATTCACTCAAACTAAAAGCAATCAACCGAAGTAAAGTACCCCCAAAAAATATCTACAAGAGTCAGTTTTGAGTTTTTGACCTCTGTATTTTCAGTTCGTAGGTCACTACCTGTCACCCTTTTCTATCTTCGGGTTTACCTTTTAAAAAGTCAGCATTTTTCCATTTCTCATAAGAAGGGATAAGAGTTTTCGTTTCAACCTCATGAGCTTCAAAGAATATGGTGGAAATAAAGCGGGTCTTCACAACTCCTCGATCCCCTGATAAACGAAGGAATGCTTAAAGTGATCCTAACTTTCCTAGGTTTTTCAACAATATCGGAGGATTGAAGCTTGCTCAAATAGAATTCCCTAAGAAAGTTATTCTCCCTTTTTTCCCTGAGAACGAAGGTGTTGTGAAGGTCAAGGGAAGGTTGGTACCGAGTAATCAACATCGAAACAACAACAAAAAATGTGTGATATGGCTATCTCTGAGCCTCCAGTCTACAAGGGGATCCCACCTACTAGTATTATATTATTAGCATAGTTTAAATAATAGGGCTTTAGCAATACTTTACAGTAGAAATTCTTCGTTGCGATTTTAATCGTCAACAAACTGGTGACTCCACAGGGAAATTTGTTTCCAACAGATTAAGAACTCAGAATGTATGGTTTCCCAGACCAAGTAACATCAGATCAAGAAGATATAAATCAGAATGATTATTCCATAGGGGGAAGTGAGCAGATTTAATGGAAAAATGACCGGGAACTTGGGAATAACTCATGGAAAGTGTTAAGTATGAGTGAGTTTATCCCTGTAAGCATAATCATTCAACCAGAATTTTCTATTGAATTCAAGGAGAAAAGTTTTCTAGACTTTCTCTTTTAAATCTCAAAATGGATGAAGAAATGGAAAGCAGAAGCAGGAAGTAACCAACTATCTCATAAGCCAACATTGAAAGAAGATAACAAATTCAATGATGACTTCGGGGGGAACATCATAACAAATTTGTAAGCTTGATTGCTATTGACTAACAATACTTTGCAGGAGTGTCGCTGTAGCAGAATTGATCCAACATTTTATTCTTGACCAAAAAATGAAATCAAAAGAACAAAAGCAAGAAATGTCATAACATAAATGAAACTGCAAAATTGAAAACAATAGAAATGGAATGACAGAAATGAAAACAACATAAGGAAAACTACTAAAATGAAAGCAGAATTGAAAATTGTTTTAAAAGCATAATTGAAAAAGAAGTAACGAAAAACTACTAAAATGAAAACATAACTGAACTACTAATATACAAAACAATCCAAACAATGTTAAACTCTTCAATTTGGTTCCACGTAATGTTTTAAGTGAGAAATGTTAGTGCTGTAGGAAAAAAATATCTCTTGTAAATCCTTTAGAATGTAAGAGTTTTCACCCAGGACAAAACAGATCTTGAAAGGACCCAGCCATAAGTTTTTAAACTTCGAGACATCTGATCATCTTTTAGAGTATACGATTAGATCACCAAGATAGATATGAATAATCTGTCGATCAAATTGTCAAAAACCATCTGCATAGCCTTTTGCGACGTGACACCTGCATTGGATAAGCCAAAAGGAATACATTCATACAAAAAAGTTCCCCAACGATTAATAAAGGTGGTTTTGTATTTATCTTCCCTTTTCACCTTGATTTGATTGTAACCAGAGAAACCGTCAAGTAAGGACATCATTTGCGACCCTGCAACTTGCTGGAAAATCATTTCCATATTAGGGAGAGGAAAGTAATCTTTTATGCTAGCCCGATTTAATGCACGAAAATCTACACATAATCTGATTTGACCAATTATTTTTCGAACAGGAATCAAATTAGAAACCCATTCTGAATACTTAACCAAAAAGATAATTCCAATCTTCAAGAGTTTTTCCAACTCTTTTCGAATAGTTTCTTCTAGTGCAGGGTTGATAGGTCTTTGTTTTTTCCTAACTGGTTTTATGCCCTCCTTGATAGGAAGGACATGATGCATAAGAGCGGGATCAAAAACACGAAGATCCTCATAATACTAGGCAAAAAAATCTTGAAATTCACCAAGCAGTCTGACAAACTTCATTTTTTCTTCATCAGAACATTGGGCACCTATTTTAACATTCTTTGGGGACACAGGTGTTCCAATGTTCAAGGATATGGTTTCACCCATGATCCTTTTCGACTCATCTTCTTTATGTTTCTCTTTATTGCCTACATCACTCGATGAAAATGAACTCTCTAGAGGAGTGAATCCCTTAGGACTTGTTATCTTCCATGGATATAATTTCCTTAGGATTATAAGGTTCATTTTGAATGAAAGAACATATTCTCTCATCGCTAGGAAAGACCTACCATGATTATATATTGTGAGGGATATGTGGACGATATATAGATTAAAAAGTACAATCAAGTCTGTGTGGCAGAAGTTTTCGATTAGGAGAGGCTGCAAAAATAGCTAACCGATTAGCCATTGACTTCAATTCCCTCTTAACATGAATAATGCCTAAAGATGGTAGGTTTGAGATAAGTGCCCAAACATTTTGGGTGTAGAATTTCATCAACTTGTTGCTAGGGGAATATATCTTACGTACAAGGTTCACAACAAGCTCAGAATCCCCAAAAACTGTAAGGTGACCACAACCTAGATTATAGGTGTTTTCAATGCCTAATAATACAACTTTGAATTCAGTGACATTGTTTGTGCAAGAAAAATTCAACCTATAAGAAAAGTTATGAATTTCCCCACAGGAGAGAAAAGATAAAACAGCTCTGTTTCCTTCATTAGAGAATGAACCATCAAAGTGCATATGCCACATGTCATCATCTAAGTCGATTTGTTCCAAGGGAGTGTTATCCTCCTTGGAAAAGATGGAATACACTCCTAGGTGCTCTTCGATATAATTCACATTAGGCCATGGAACACTTTCTATGTAAGGTGAAATCCTTCCCTCTCTAAGGACTATGATATTTTTACCATTCCGATGAATGGATAAGTGTGTCCCGTCAAGTGAGATGTATCCACCAGTCAAAGCTTGCCAATCTCTTCCTAGGATGATTGAGTAGTTGCTTACTGACATGTCAATTACCTAAATACTAAGGGTTGTCCTTATTTCAGGGTGCGCACAAAAAACCAAGGTCACATCCTTGATTTCATCTATGGTCATTTGTTGTAGACTATTATAAGAGAGCATGCTTCTAGCATTTTCATTTGTACAAGACAAGCCTAGATCTTCCATAATAATCTTTGACATTACACTTGGGCCCGAACCCTCATCAATGAGGCAACAATGGGCAATCTTATCTATAATCTTTACAAAAATATAAAATGGGTTTTTTTTTATAGGGTGTCTAAAGTTATGTACACCTACTTTATTTACAGACGAATCCTCTTCATATGCCTCTTTAGAGAGGTTGGCTACAATAGAATCTTTTCCTTCCATGAATTGTTTTAGATGCCTTTGTTGTTTAGGGATAACAACCATGTCCAAAAAGGTTGCATCTGCTTTGATGTTGGCCAACTGATTTAGAATATTGTATTTGGAAGAGGGGAGAGGGGAGGTAGTTCCTTGACTGTCAGGAGCCTTAGAAACATGAACAACAACAACTGGCGAGGATGAGCTTGGGCTATGAAAATTGTAGGGAGGATCATATTTGCTTTTGGGAACATATGATTTATTCCTAGTATTGATGATCATGACATCTTCTGGCTCTGCAAAATCTAGGACAACGATAGTAGTTTCATGTCTTTTACCAAAGATTTTATCTTTGGCACTCTTCTTTACCTCACATGTATTTTCCTCATGGTGTTCCTCGCAAAAGTTACACCAACTATGAGACATGATAGCTTTAGGCTGAAAATTATTTTCATTTGTATTTCTAAAGGGGGGTCCAAAAGAGGATGAAGCTCCAGGGGTAAGAGGGGAGACATTTCCTTTTCGCTCATACGCTATCATACGATTATTCATGTCTTGTACAAGCTGTAACAGGGCAGACATGTCTTTCTGTTTAACTGAATCTCCCTGAGGAATACCTATTCTTTCAAGCTATTCTTCATATTCTAAACAAGTATGCAGAGTGGATACAAGGTTATCAATGGCCTTTTCCTCAATCCTATGATGGCAGGGAGAAGGTAATGCATTATAATAATGCATGAAAGAATCTTGGTTATGAGGTCGAATGAGTTAGGGGATTTGATTGTATAACTTGGTGAAACACAAGTTGAAGGACTTGATGGTCTCACCATCCTTATAAGCGATGTTATTGTATTCATGTAACTGCTCAGCTGGGATTTTGGATTTCCCATAGGTGGATTTGAACCAATAGACTAACTCCTCCCAAGTAGATAAAATCTTAGGAGGGAGATCGAAGAAATCGATCGCAGCCTTCCCTTCAAGGGAATTGACAAATAAGCACATGCAAGTATCGTTGTCATTGGCTCCTATGTTGTGACAGGCATTCAAAAATGCCACCAAGTGTTCATTTGTAGTGACAATGTTATTCCATGAAAACCTAGAAAGATGTTCTTTGAATTTAGGAAGTGGACGAGTAGAAGGTGCCAGGTTAAGAGGAGAGGAAACATGCCATGGTGTGGTTGTAGCATCTTCTTCAAATTGAAAAATCCCATACTTTTTAATGACTTTGGTGGGGTTTGTGGTATATTGGACAGGGTCTTGGTGACTATATAAGCTACCAATCACTGACGAATCTGAATATTGAGATGAAGAAGCACCTCCAGTGCCACCAAAGCCACCACTAGATGTCATCTTGTGGATAATAGGTAAGGGAGAGAAAGATGAACGGAAAGAATCAAACAAGGTTCTCCTTAGAGCAGTTTGTTGGGTTTATAACACAACGTTCCTTATTCCTATTTCAACAATAGGATTAATTTCAGGTGATAAGCCTCTTCTTCTCCTAGAAACATGAGGGTATAAGGACATGAAAAGAAGATCAAAGATGGAAAAAAGAAATTTATGGTTGATGCCTAAGCTGTCTATGTCTACCTTCCCAATGCTCCTTGGCACTTATGTCTTGTTCAATTGCTTCCCATGAATGATTAAGCTCGGCCCGGGTATTAGCAATTTCTAAAATGGTGTTAAACAATTTTAAAGCAATGTTGTTCTAATCTTGAAGACCAGGCTCAATATTAGGCTGCCTTGCAACAGGTATAGTCATTAAGAAATGAAACAGTTAAAGAATCAATATCAGAAAAATAACTATATTCGATGATAATCAAGCATAAAAATCAACCAGAGAGATATTGAAGATCTCCCCAATATGGTCGCCAAATAAATGGCGAGGAAAAGATATGAAATAATCTTACTCAAGCATTTTCATATTTTACTTGGCTAAAGGAAGATAGACAGGAAGATACCCCTATGTTTATAGCCATAAAAAATTGTTTCCTAATCCACAAGTATTGGTTACAAGGGCTTAGGTTGATTTTCTTATAAATAAAAGATTGCTGAAAAATTCAATATTTATGTAATTTTCTGAATATAACAGATGCATAAATAAATGTAGAGACAGAAGTAAAAATACCAAGTCAATAATCAACACAGATGAGACATAAAACAATCACTCATTTCATTCCAATTTATCAAAAGAATCGTTCTCTTTACAAAATTCCCTAATAAAGTTTGGACCAAAGTCAAACTTAGATGTCCCCGGTGAAAACCACACAAAATGACTTCTACCGGAAAGTAAAAAACTGAACTTTAAAAGATGGATCAGCTTGCCATAGATTGTTTCCCACTCAACTCTGCATAATATCCTTTATCGGTCATGAAATTTAATTCACAAACATATAAGTCTACATAGACTATCAAAGATAGATCAACACCTTTGAAAAACAAGTGTCTGAATGATGTAATTCAGCCTTGAATCTTGTTGTCTACAATAGGACCTTGCTATCATAAAAGAGAATTAAGCTTTCAATGAATTAAAGAATGCATGAAAATTGAATTATCTCAATAAAACTCAAGAGAAGACCTTAATATGCTTTCTCCTTCTATTCTCCTCTTGTTCCTCCTTCTCTTTTTGCCTTTAAGCAATCATAATTAGTTGAAGTAGTTAAACTACCTCTTTTAGTTAAGATAACTAAAACTCAACTAACTTTTAGTTTAGGGGGAAAATTAATAAAATAATAATAAGGGTCTTAATAAATAATAACTAGTAGGTGGGACCCCTTGTGACTCCCTTTAGTTTCTTTAACAAGCATAAACACAACTAGTTAATCAATCAAACACATCCCTCCTTGTGGCTCCCATCATCACTCTCATAATTTTCAAATTAATATCAATGATATTTGAAACCATATCCAAAAAATATAATATCCAACATATCCAAAAGAATATTGTGTTGTCCAAAAACTTTAGAAGTCAATTGTTCTCAACCATCAATAAATAAAAATACTCAAAAACCATATTTGCCACTCTGGGAGGCAAATTTCCCCTTGTTGTTGCTGTCTCCCTTTGATTTCTATGAATTTTCCTTAGGCTGTGTGGATCCTTTAGGCCTAATCTCACTGATAACATGAGAGCAATCATATCTCAAATGCATGCGGGATGAAACAGATTTGGCAGAGTCATTTGAGGGAGAGGAGGGGGCAACAACAACTTTTCCTTTATCAGGTGCATGGCGGGTTTCAGTTTTTAACCTCTTGCTTGCATGGGAAGATTGTACTGGTGAGTGTGCAGAGGCAGCTTGGACAATTTGGTTAACCGGAGGAGGAGGATCAGGTAGAGACAAATTGGGCTAGCCACGATGTTGGGACACTTTCGGGTGGACAATCTCTTACCATCCATCATTTTTAGGGACTTTAGGTTGTAATGAGACATGAGGGGGAACTGGGATACCAGGGACATGCAGGGCTTGGAAATGAGGCATTTTTGGCCTAGGTTGGACCACTCCTTGTCCAATCCAGTTAAAAAATCCAGCTTGGAATAGGTGGCTCAACTCTTGTGAGTCTGCATCAAAATGTATAGAAAACCTTGGCCTTCTAGGGCCCCTGTTCCAGTTTCCTCTTCCCCTGTTACCTCGACCATGGCTACCTCTGCTGAAGAAGCTCATTCTTGTATGCATTATTTATTAGCAACTAGTTCCTTCAACAAACCATACATGATATCTCTTTAAATATGAAACAAAGTTTGGCTCAACAACACATCAGACTCATGCAATCTAATCCATAAAAATCATTTAATACTTGTCAATGAGCAGGGGGTGAATAAGGGTTCTGGGATATATGAGGGATTGTTTGAGTGAAAAGTGGTAAAATGAAGGGGAGTAGATCATGATTACTGCTCAACAAATCATCAAACAATCAACTATATTGTAATAACAAAACATATCAACTATAACTCATCCCTCTACCATCCTTCAACTGCTATAATACAAAGTTTTCATTTAACTATAATTTAATTTTAGGAACAGGGAGTGAATAGTGAATCTGGGAAGGTGAGGGGACTTGTAATGTGCAGAAAAGTGAGAGAATGGAAGGGAAATAACAAATATTGTTCATAAAACAAATCAAGTAATCAATAGTAATAAATTTGTACTCAATACAAAAAATACCAACACCAATTCAATTAGTGTGTATCAAAACTGTTCACTGATCAACATTTAAATTCCTAAAAAATTTCTCAACTAGAACAATCTACAATCATACTCATAATCAAAACAACTTTCAACAGTCCTGTTAAGAAAATGCTTGGTCTTTAATTTCTTTTCTTTCCTCTCAAGAATTAAAAGAAAACACACAACAACGTTTCTCCACCTCTATCCCATAAGAATCACTATAAAATATCATACCCTGTCTATCAATTCAAAATTGGCCAATTTAAAACATATGCATAGGTCCCTTCCAAATCGAACAGACTTCCAGAACATGCCCGATTCATACACTCTTCATCATATCAACCAATAAGTTTTTGCAATGAAACCATAGTCAATATAAAACCCGAGCTTCATCACTGTCAATGCAATTATTTACAATATGCACGATGATTCCATAATAGATACATAATAAACATAACGAAATAAACACAGTTACCAATTCCATAATTTTCTATAACCCTGATCGGGCCTAGTGAAACACACAGTAGTCTTGTTGACGTGCGAAGTTGACCGCTCGTCAACTGGAAGAGTGAATCCGGTCCGGAGTTGTCTAATTAACCCAAGCCGTTTGGATTAATTCATTCTGACGGGTTTAATGGCTCCATTGGCCAATCTAAAGTCCTAAGGGAAGCGAAAAATAACTAAAAGAAATGCAATAAATTACTAAATAATAATCGCTGAAATATATATGTACATCTAAATATATATATATGTAGTTTATCTAATTAATATTTATATAATAGTTCTATTTATCATATTGTTAGCGATATTTCTGGTAATGGGGTAAAATGTGAAAGAACGGGTAAAAAACCCACTTGTCCTATGTTCCGGATGCAAAATGTGCCCGTGGTAAGCAACAAACGGATCTGGACGACAGGTATCCACGCACCCAGATCAACGACGTACATGGGATTTCGGAGCCCCCTCGCCTTTCTACCTTTAAGTGGAGGGGGGGGGGTCTGGAATCCGGGGCGCACCTCTTCAACGGTCGAGATGAAAGCGCCCGGATCAATGGCGCGAGAGGCGATTCCAGACCCCCCCCGCCTTTCTACCTTTAAGCGGAGGGTGGGGTCTGGAATCGGGGGTGCATCTCTCCGATGGCTAAGATCAAAGCACCCGGATCAACGACGCTCAGGCGATCCCATCCTTCTCAGCTGCTCTAGTTTTAATCAACATGGCCCCCCCTTCCTTCTCATGTTTTCTCGCCATTCATCCTCCACCTGACTGTGCGATGAGGCTCGCTCCCTCTAGCCCCTTATTCATCCACCTGCCATGTGTTCTACTCCCCTCCACATCAGCCTCCCATTAAAATCACACCCATTATATCCCATCTTCTCCCCCCTCAGCCTATCATCTTCCACCGTGTGTCTTTCCCTGTCACATCTCTCACACCTCATCACCTCTCATTTCCACCCTCGTAGTCTCAGCGCCACCACTCGTGTTATGCGCCCCATCCTTCGCGCGAGCCTCCATGCCCATTCATCAGGCTGTTCAACTAATCCAGATGGCATCGCAAAGGGTCTTCCATGTCACAGAAGTGCTGAGTTGGTCGGGCCATCCTCAATCCCAATGAAGCAGTTATTGAAGTGGTTGGTGGTGGTTAGACATCGTCTCCGCCTTAATGGGAAAGTCCGACGACGAATTGAAGGCACGTCGATTCACCTACGGAGCTGTCAGGAGTTCGATTGCGTCTGCCATAAGTTGCACGATCATTTAGAGACTGCAGGTGTTGACTGTCAGAAGCCATGCAGACGCAAAGATTTTAATGCTACGTCTCGATTCTGTTGCTGTTGTTGTTTTGAGTATATGAAGGCGGTTTCGCCATTTTGGTATCTATCGATGGTAGAGCGAAGCTCCCAACTGTAAAGTTTTAATGATCATTCTAGTTCTATGGCTATGCATCTGTGATTGAGATTTCTTGTTTTATGACAAACATTTTTCCTTTTCCATCTGTGTTTCGTCTCATGCCAGAGGGTTCATGATCGAATGCTTCGTATGAATTAGCACAGTTATGTTATGATAAATGATTTATTGTTGCATTACTGTTTTCTCTGGTTTCCTGCATTTGGGTGTAAGAAGATCTTGCCCTCAGATGCCTTCTCTCACAGTTTGTTATAAACCTTATGTTTAGAACAATCCACTGCACTCTTCTCATATCAGTCTTCCCTCTACTCACCCTTATTACAACTCACTGTTTTAAGTTTATCTAAGACCTCACTTGCTCATGCCTGCCTGGTCTAGTTTCGGTATTGAGACGATATCGTTCTGAGTTCACTTCCATTTGATCACCCTTTTATAAACAAATCGTGACATTAAACTAATGGGTGTCGGGCTCTACTCCTGCAAGCAATCCAGGAGTGACTTCCGACGCTAACATTTTTGGTGCCGTTGCCGGGGACGAAGTTGAATATTTTCCCCGGGATTGAATGACAATGATCAATTGATTCTGAAGGTGCATCAGATATCAGAACCTTGAAGATTTCTACTGTGCACCTGGCGACTCCATTATGACGACTCTGCTGGGGAGAACCTGATCTATTAATTGTGGCTTTCAGAGGCAGACACACACGGTCTCATCCACAGCTGCCTCTAGTGACACCTGAAGCCCAGAAGCGGTTCTCAGAAGAGGAAAGAGATCTACAGAAGAAGTTTCCATCACCGAATCAGGTAATCCGCCATCTCCTTCTGTGAGAACTCTTTTTTCTCCTCCTCAGTTTCTTAGTAGACCTCCTTCAGAGGTTTCTCATTTCTTGAATTTTGGGAGTGTTCCTGCTGAGTTTTCCCCTCCTGGTCTGGCATTGGAGGGAGAAATTATTGTCACTCCCCTCTCCTCTGAAGCTGTTCCTTGGCGTAGACCCGAAACTATAGAAGAATTCCCCACTCTTGCACAAAGAGGAGCACATGTTGACTTGAGCTCGTTAGCCTTCTCCCTGAATCCTCTCTTGTTTCCCACTCCACTTTGAGATTCATTCCCAATAACCCCTTCACGAACTCCTTCTCCTCCAAGTTCTCCTCCACCTAATATTCCTATGGCTAGTGCTAATCCCCCTCTGAATAGAATGGATGCCATAGTCACTACTAGATATGCTTCTTTGATCCTACCCCATCCTATGAATCCTCTCCCTGCTGGAGACTATTTGAAATACATGCCCAAGTTCAGCGGGGAAGGGGACATAACCGCAGAAGAGCACCTAGCTACTTTCTATAGTTATGCAGACAACCTGAACATTGAAAATGAAGATGTCTGGATGAGAGTCTTCATCCAGAGCCTGGATGGCAAGGTGAGGAAATGGTTTAGAGGATTGGCCCCAGGATCTATTGCTGGAATTGAAGCCCTGGATAGTGTTTTCCTGAGGCAGTGGGGAGATAGGAAGGATTTCATGTATTACATGAAAAAGTTTGGTCTCTAAAGAAAATGGAAGGAGAGTCTGTCTCTGACTTCTCCAAAAGGTTCAATAAGATGTATAATAAGATTCCTGCAGAGATAAAGCCCTCAGAAGCCTCTGCCCAAATTTCCTATGCTGGTGCATTTGACCCTGATTTCTGTCTTCTATTAAGAGAAAGAAGAGCCACCTCCTTAGCTCAGATGCAGGATGCGGCCATAGAAGTGGAATACAACATATTAGTAGCTGACAGAATGAGGAACAAGGCCAACACAGATAGAGGAAAGGGAAATTATGAAGCCTCAACTTCTGGCCCATCGTTACCCCACACTCAAGTAGATGAACTGACCAAGATGGTGAAGTCTCTGTCTGCAGAGATGGAGAGAATGAGGGTGGAAGGGAGGCAAGCATACAAGGGCCCTCAGAACACTGAAAACAAAGGGGGTTTCAGAAGGCCAAATAATATTGCTCCCCCAACTATGCACAGAGAGAAGGGAAGAGACAGGGACGACCAAAGAATTCAGGCCCCTTTTCAGAACAATTTGGTGGCTGATGAGGAAGAAAGAGAAACAGATGAGCTTGATCCTGAAATCCACTACTTAGAAGATGCTCCTCCTTTTCCTCATCTGACTCAATCAGCATACGAGGAGTCTCTCATGAATAGTCAGCTGAATGAATTGAGCAAGGGAGACAAGGCTAGCGGTGGCCGAGGCAGGTACAACCTGAGGTCCGAAAAAAGGACAGCAGCACCCGATATTCCTGAGCAGTCCACTAGAATAGAGAAACCTGCTAATGAAGTAGCAGATAGTCACAGAGGTAAGAAGGCTCAACCCCTCTCTCCCAGTGCCCACAATCATGTTCCTGAAATAAGAGAAATTCTAAAGCCTACATCTTCTTTTAATTTTGAGCATGAAATTCAAAAGATCAAAATCCTCGTGCCCCTCACCGAGCTAATAAAACATGGAGAGTTCAAAAAACGCTTCTCTGAGCTTTTGAAATCTGAAGCCTCATGCCCTCCCACAGACTCCATAAACCTCCAAGATGAAAAGCCAACAGTTATCCTAGGTCCCATGGTAGAAGATAGAGATGATTCATCCCCTCCCTTCTACACATCCCTGAACATACATGATAAAGTGCTGCATAATTGCCTTATGGATTCAGGGGATTCTCACAACCTCATGCCCAAAACTGTCATGGAAGAGTTAGGACTAGAAGTCACCCGAGCCTACCATGACCTCTATTCCTTTGACTCCAGGAGAGTTCAATGTCTTGGAGTTATTAAAGACCTAGTTGTGACCTTGTTTCAACTGCCCATGAAAAGTGTGGTCATGGATATTGTAGTGGCCGATGTTCCCCCCAATTTTGGTATGTTGTTATCAAGATCTTGGATAAAAAGATTGGGAGGAACCTTGTAGATGGACCTCACATACACTACTATCCCAGTGTTTGGAGGAGAGCATAGAAGACTATACAGGGAAGCCCAACTGGCCTACATAATCAGTGATGAAGCTAACCCTACCAATCATCCCATCTTTGCACTGGACACTGATTTAGGCTCCAGTTTACTACAACTCACCCATGCCCCTAAGCCTCCTTTGAAACTTAGAAAGCAACCCACTGTTTCCCATGAAGTCCCTCCCTCCGTCACCCCAATCTGGAAAATGTTTTTTGATGGAGCCTGTTCTCGAGAAGGCACTGGAGCTGGGGTGGTTTTTTTGTCACCTGCTCAAGAGACCATATCCCTGTCATATAAGCTGGAATTTGCACCACCAACAATGTGGCAGAGTATGAAGCTCTTGTTCTGGGTACGAGGGATGCAAAGGAAATGGGAATTAAAGAGATAGAAATTTTTGGAGATACTGAGTTGATTATCTAGTAGGTCAGAAATGCCTATCATGCTAAAAATCCCCGGCTCAAGAATTACAGAAATGAGGTATGGGACCTAGTTGATAATTTCTTCTTGGCTTTCAACATTTCTTTCATTCTGAGAGAAGAAAATACTTCAGCCGATTCTTTAGCTGTCTCAGCTAGCTTGCTCGAAGTTCCTCTGCCGCCTATGGTCAAATCCAATGTTGAAATAAGATATAGACCCTCTGTACCAGATAATATCAAACATTGGAAGGTATTTGAATATGACCTGGAAATCGAGAAATTTCTCCAATCCGTTGATGACTTTTCTGCGTTGCACATAGATGAGGATCCCGACATGGAAAGTGACCATCACCCTGGGGGATTTTTGAATAAAATTGCTGACCACCAGATTATTCAGCTACCAAGCAATCACATTCTGAAAGGACTAATCCCATTAGAAAGGTTGTTTGATGGGAATGATGTGGCAGTAAAGGGTAGAGTTTTTGGTGATGATGTTGACACAGCTGAGTGCAACATAGGCACACCAGAGGAGCCTAAGTTTGTCAAGTTGTCAAGGAGTTTGACCGAGGAGAAGAGGGCCGAATATACCGAGTTGCTAAGGGAGTTTGTTGATGTGTTTGCATGGACCTACGAAGATCTCAAGACATATGACACATCAGTCATTGAGCACAAGATCCCACTGAAAGAAGAGGCTAAGCCGTTCAAGTAGAAGCTGAGACCAATAAATCCCATGTTGCTGCCTGTCATGGAGAAAGAAGTGAAGAAGCTGCTAGATGCCCAAATCATTGTCCCCTTGATATATTCTGATTGGGTGGCCAATTTGGTTCTGGTAAGAAAGAAGAGTGGGGAAATCAGACTCTGTGTTGATTTCAGGAACCTAAACAGGAGCTCAAGGAAAGACAATTATCCCCTGCCCAACATGGAGCACATATTGCAGAAGGTCACTGGCACATCTAGGATATCCATGATTGATGGTTTCTCTGGCTACAATCAGATATCGGTCATGCCTGAGGACAGAGAGAAGACAACCTTCACCACTCCTTGGGGCACATTCATGTATGCCAAAATGCCTTTTGTATTGATGAATGCAGGAGAAACATTTCAGTGAGCCATGGACATAGCGTTCATCGGAGAGAAGGATTAGTTTGTGGTAATATATCTGGATGACATCACCGTCTTCTCTAGAATAGACAAGGAGCACTGCTGCCACTTGAAGAGGGTTTTCCTGAAGTGTCGAAGATTCGGTCTATCTTTAAACCCCAAAAAATCTTTGTTCGCCATGAAGGAAGGGAAGTTATTAGGCCATATAGTGTCAGCAGAGGGAGTAAGGATTGACCCTAATAGGGTAGAAGCACTTCAGACCCTGTCACTTCCCAGATCTAAGAAGGAAGTTCAGGCCTTTTTGGGGAAGATAAATTTTCTGAGGAGATTTGTCTCTAATTTTGCTGAGTTGGTAAAACACATCACAACCATGCTCAGGAAGGGAAATGAAGTGAAATGGACTACTGAACCCAGGGAATCATTTTCCCAAATAAATAAGGCACTGACTGAGGCACCTGTGCTAATCAGTTCTAATTATTCTAAAGATTTCCTAATTTTTTCTTTTGCTTCTTGTGATATAGTAGCAACAGTCTTATTGCAGAAAAATGATCAAGGGTGAGAGAAACCTATTGCTTTCTTTAGCAAGGCATTGAGAGATGCAGAACTCCGGTATGAGATCATGGAGAAGTAGGCTTATGCCTTGGTGAAATCCCTCAAATATTTCAGATTCTATGTCTTTCATTCAAAGGTCATTGCATATGTCCCTTCAGCTTCTGTGAAGGACATTCTTATATAGCCTGACATAGACAGAAGAAGAGGTAAGTGGATTGCCAAGATCCTAGAGTTCAATCTAGAGATCAATCCCACCAAGCTGATAAAGGGTCAGGGTTTAGACAAGTTGCTGGCTGAATCCATTTGCAGAGCCTTAGGAATCAATTTCATCAACGAGCAAGCTGAGTCACCCAACGCGCATTTCCAGAATGCCTTATCACTAGCAGCATGTGCCTGGTACAAGGATATCTTGTATTTTCTGCAAGAGTTGAGGCCTCCTGATGGAATGAAAAATAACAAGGCGAGAGATTTAAAGCTCAAGGCGGTCAGATATTGCCTCATCGACCAAGCCTTGTACTGGAAAGACCCTCTAGGGGTATTTTTAAGATGCTTGGATCCACAAGAAGCCCAACAACTTATTTCTGATTTTCACAGTGGCCTTTGTGGGGGTCATCATTTCTGGAAGACCACAGCCCATAAGATCCTTCGAGATGGGTATTACTGGCCCACTTTATTCCTTGATGTCTGCAGAGAAATCAGAGCTTGCATCAAGTGCCAGAAGTTTTCAGGGAAGCAGCAGCTCAAATCTCTGCCATTAAAGCCTGTTGTAGTTACAACACCCTTTCAGCAGTGGGGACTGGACTTCATTGGAGAAATTCATCCTCCCTCAAGTGGCCAGCATAGATGGATTCTGACTATGACAAATTACTTCACCAAATGGATAGAAGCTGTCCCCACCAGGAGCACCTCTCACAAAGCAATTATTAGCTTCCTGGAAGATATCATAGCCAGATTTGGTTGTCCCAGCAAAATTGTCACTGACAACGCCACCCCTTTCAGGTATGAGCCCCTGGTTAAGTTCTGTGAACATTTTGAGATTTCTCTGATTCACTCTACTCCCTATTATCCTTAAGGAAATGGACTGGCAGAGTCTTCCAATAAAAGTCTAATCAAGCTCATTAAAAAATTACTGGAAGACAATAAAAGGGCCTGGGATTCGAAGCTCAAATTTGCTCTATGGGATGATCGGGTGACAACCAAGAAGTCCCTGGGCATATCCCGTTTCCAACTTGTTTAAGGAATAGAGGTCATTTTCCCTACTCAGCTCGCCGTATCTGTGGCGAAATTCTTCCAGGACCTTGAAGGAGAACCCGACCACATGGTCAGAAGGATTCATCAGATGGTGGAAGTGCAGTAGATCAGAGAACAGGTCATGAACAAGGCCTACGATCATCAACAGAAGATCAAGCAGGTTTTTGATGGGAAGAGTAGAAAGAAAGAATTCGAGCAGGGTGATCTGGTGCTCAAATGGGATGCACCCAGGCAGGACAAGAGCAAGCACAGTAAGTTTGATGCCCTCTAGTTTGGGCCTTTTAAGATCCTTGAAGTATTTTCAAACAACACTTACAGGTTGTAGGATCTGGAAGGCCAAGAAGTTTTTAGTGGCCCAGTAAATGGGCATTTCTTGAAAAAATGTTTTTTGTGAGCCGCAGTCGGCTCTTTTGCCTTGTAAATATTGCTTTTGTTTTTGTTTTCAGTTAAATACATGACTCCATAACCCAACAGTAAGGCACTAAATCTGCAAAAGTGTTCTTAGAGCATCACAGGGATGACT
>JASDQU010437070.1:10491-37665 GCA_032191745.1 Picea mariana | reverse complement strand
CCTTTAAGCGGAGGGGGGGGGTCCGAAATCGAGGGCGCATCTCTCCGATGGCTAAGATCAAAGTGCCCGGATCAACGATGCTCAGGCGATCCCATCCTTCTCAGCTGCTCTAGTTTTAATCAACGTGGGCCCCCCTTCCTTGTCATGTCATCTCGCCATCCGTCCTCCACCTGACCGTGCGATGAGGCTCGCTCCCTCTATCCCCTTCTTCATCCACCTGCCATGTGTTCTGCTCCCCTCCACGTCAGCCTCCCACTAAAATCACGCCCATTATATCCCATCTTCTCCCCCCTCAGCCTGTCATCTTCTGCCGTGTGTCTTTCCCTGTCACATCTCTCACACCTCATCACCTCTTGTTTCCACCCTTGTAGTCTCAACACCACCACTCGTGTTATGCACCCCATCCTTCATGCGAGCCTCCATGCCCGTTCATCAGGCCATTTAGCTAATCCAGGTGGCAGTGCAAAGGGTCTTCCACGTCAAAGAAGTGCCGAGTTGGCCGGGCCATCCTCAATCCCAATGAAGTAGTTATTGAAGCGGTTGGTGGTGGTTAGACATCGTCTCCACCATAATGGGAAAGTTCGACGACGAATTGAAGGCACATCGATTCGCCTACGGAGCTGTCAGGAGCTCGATAGTGCCTGCCATAAGTTGCACGATCATTCAGATACTGCAGGTGTTGACTGTCAGAAGCCATGCAGATGCAAATCTTTTAATGCAACGTCTCGATTTTGTTGCTATTGTTGTTTTGAGTATATGAAGGCAGTTTCGCCATTTTGGTATCTATTGATGGTAGAGCGAAGCTCCTGACTGTAAAGTTTTAATGATCATTCTAGTTCTATGGCTATGCATCTGTGTTTGAGATTTTTTGTTTTATGACAAACAATTTTCCTTTTCCATCTGTGTTTTGTCTCATGCCAGAGAGTTCATGATCGAAAGCTTCGTATGAATTAGCACAGTTATGTTATGATAAATAATTTATTGTTGCATTACTGTTTTCTCTGGTTTCCTGCATTTGGGTGTAAGAAGATCTTGCCCTCAGATGCCTTCTCTCACAGTCTATTAGAAACCTGATGTTTAGAACAGTCCCCTGCACTCTTCTCATATCAGTCTTCCCTCTACTCATCCTTATTACAACTCACTGTTTGAAGTTTATCTAAGACCTCACTCGCTCATGCCTGCCTGGTCTAGTTTCAGTATTGAGACGATATCGTTCTGAGTTCACTTCCATTTGATCACCCTTTTATAAACAAATCGTGACATTAAACTGATGGGTGTCGGGCTCTGCTCCTGCAAGCAATCCAGGAGTGACTTCCGACGCTAACACATATATACAACATATGAAAATGATGAGTTTTAATATGAACTCATAGAAAATCAAATGTTTAATGGTTCTTTTCGATGAAAGTAATAAAGAAAGTGAAAATACTATTTGTTTTTTGATTTGTTTTATTGTTTGTATGCATTCATAAAATCAAATATTAAACTAATTAATTAAACAGAAATATATAGATAGTGAAAATTACACTATATATAAAAACTTATATAATAAGCAAGCAAATGAAATAAAAGAACAAAATAACCTATTAATGCATCCAACGTCTGTACAATAGAGAATATCCATCCCCTTATCCGAGAAGTAAACCTGCAACGAATCTTAAGATCGCTCTGAATAAACGTGAAACGATATGCTAGAAACTGAGTTTTGATAACAAAACGTATAATGGAGACATTCACAATGATCTTATGATTTACAAGTAACTACAGTGAGATAAATCTTCTTGTAAGAACTTGTATTTAAACATTCAACAGAAAATTAGAGATAAATCTCATAATTTGAATTGAATCGATGATCACCCTATACTGTATCTGAAACATCACATATGGACAACATGTAATAATGAATTATTTCATATCATAATAAATAATGAAGACAAAAGCAATCACCATCTATTATCACATCGAAATAAGCATAACTTAAACTAAAACATCATGCACAAAAGCTAAAGCTGTAATATGCATTCTTCTCCATTCAAGTCTGTGTGTAATTGTCCATACTCCAGCCCCAGGCCGAGATTCCTTTGTTTAAAAAATGATAGGTTTATAAAGGTATGAAGAAAGATAACTGTTTCTGTTCCTGAGTTCAAATATTTATTTCAAAAATAAAGGGGGATGCAACCACCCTGATTCTACTAAATCCTCCAAAACTAATAACAGTTCATTTCTGTCCATACAAAATGCATGACTGTAAGGTCTCAAGGATGCCTCAGATATGGGTTGATGAATATCCTGAAAGAAAAGGATAATAGGAATATTTTAGATACATTTTCAACCACTACTTTACACAATTCGGATTTAACATAACTGGCTACAGAATCTTGCGATTCTATAGCTAGTTATTATAGTAAATGAAATCCAAATAAAATAGCCTAATTTTAACAATATAATCCTATTTTAAAATGAAGAATCATACCTCTAACTAATGAAATCAAGTCATATCAGGTAACCTTGGAATTCACAATGGCTGTTGCAACCTCCACATTTTTAAATACTACGTTGTCTGTTGTCTTTATACGCTTTTCTTTACCTTGAATAACATATTCACGTCTCTGGTTTTCACTCGTTAAAACGTCAATCTGATCCTTTAAAGCCTTAACCCATGACTGTAGAATAGGGATATCAATATAATATCTATCAATCCATGATAGACAGACTTCACAATTTGATTGTGCAACGGTTGCATGGGAACAAACTTGGTTGTGGACCGGAGCACCCTCCATACCGACAATGGATTCATTAATTAATTTGACACCAGGAAACTCTGGATTATTTTTAAGACAAGGAGGTAAATTGTTAACAAAATTATAGGGCCAATCAAGGTGTGGCTCAGATGATTGAAAGTCTTCTGCAGTGAGGAACCTCTCGATTTCAGAGTCTGAGCTTTCATGCATTCGATCATATTGATTGAACTCGGATGAGAATTCGTTTTGTTACGAAGTCTCCTAGAAATTAGCCTGCCAACCCTTTTGTTCTTAAAATTGATATCAATATTACTCTTAGATATCTTTCCTGTAGTTTTCTTTACATTTTTAACATAGTCGTTTGGATGTGTAATCTACTAGAAGGCCTGTTCTATGACTTTGGGATCGATCAAGGGTTTGCTGTTAGGGGAAGAGACACAAGTCTGGGGAGGTGAAAGAGATGTCGTCGGGTGGACAAGGGTATCCTCAACCATGAGCTTATATACCCCCCCTATATCAAGGTTACCATAGCCATTTCGGGTTATGAATGAATCCCAACTGTCATTCTATAACTCTAATTGATGTATGAGCATGATTTTAACTAGGCTGTGATGAAAAAGACTAGAGTCTGACCGTTGTTTTTTGTATCTTTTCCCCATTTTATAAAGACTCCTCAGTAAGTAATATGACATATTCAAAGGGAAACCCATAAAAATCATAAGTAGACATAAATTATACAAAAATACAAGCCCGAAATGTCCCTCACAGGTAACAAATTGCTTTACCACAGTGAGCAAATCATGCCACCGATATTTTAGGAGGGAAATGGGCATACCTTTATCACAACTCATTATTTTCTGAGATGTAAACAATAGGGTCCAAGGAACTTCTTCCACTTTTGTTGTTTTAAACCACCTTTGACCGCTTACTGGTAACCTTGTGGCTTGACTCAGAAACTCCTCGGTAACTTCCAGTTGCACATCACCAACTTTTTCTCTACAACCATCAAAGGAGGAAGTGAATTCTTGGGCAACCTGTAAATTGAAAGCCTGAAACTTCCTAATGAAAACAAGCCAGCCCTCCAAATCTCCTCTGGCATCGTCGTATAAGAGTAGGGTTTGGATACCGTTTGGTTCAATTCTCACGACAGGAGCCATATTGGATGGGAGGGTAATCAAACAAACAAAGCATACAGGGAGGGTTTGTATAAAAAAAACAGAGCCACAACCCCGAGCCCAAAAATGAACGCTGTAAAGACTCATACAATGGGATGGACGTTTAATTGAAATACATGTGAAGAAGGCTTGCGAAGCCCAAGTCCATCCTTAGAAATGATGGAAGTATGCAAATCATATGCCACCTTTGCATTCAGTATGATCTAAGACCAAAGCATTAAAACGAAAATAAGTACACGCATCATGGGTTTGATCACAAAGTTTGGGTAAGCCAAAAATCGAAAAATCAAAAGTTTTGTAAAAGAAACGTAGCCAATAATCAAACCAAAACCATACAAAAAATCAAATCATGGGGGTGCTTTGCTCATAAAACCATCAATCTCTTAAGCATGCTGGGAATTAAAAGGATCAAAACAAAGAGAGTAACATCTTCATGGAAAGGAATCAAAACTCCATAATAAACTATATGAACAATTTGCCTTCAATGAAATTTTAAAACATAATGGTAATCACAGTCGCAAGTTTTCATGCTTTCAGTCATGAAAACAAAGCATGAATAGACAATAGGGAAAGGCAACAACTTACAACTGTCATTTCGGAAACTGCTCATGAAGAGTGATAAAAATTCATGACCCTAGTTAGGCAGCTATATAGATCGTTTAATTGACATAAAAAGTTAAGAAAATCGTTGGGCTGCCAACAATGGCGACATGCTGGGAGAAGCAGTTATCTCTGTAATACGAACGAGTTTAGGTTAGAGAAATTTGAAAAACTTCAAATCGAAGAACAACTGAAAAGTCATTTGAACATCTTAAATAATCATGACGCAGTACAGTTTTAGATAACTTTTGTTTTTAAAGAAACGAAAACTGGTGAAAAACTTGGCAAAAGAGAGCCACGACGTTTAATTTAATGTCTCCAATACTGTTGATAGGGCCACTGCTTCCAGCAGGCGTTCATAGCCTCGAAAAGGATGTCAATTAACCCACTTTGACGTCTTTATCCTGTGAAGAAATTTAAGATCAGAATGAAGGATGCTTAGGGCCAAAACGAAATTCATATCTAAGAATTTTCTTTTACCTGAGATTGCTTCATTGCCAGCAGGCCTGTTCAGTA
The DNA here is from genome assembly GCA_032191745.1 of Picea mariana. Lineage (NCBI taxonomy): Eukaryota > Viridiplantae > Streptophyta > Pinopsida > Pinales > Pinaceae > Picea > Picea mariana. Next base: position 32,633 of record JASDQU010437070.1, on the reverse strand, counting down.
CCTGACGAAGTTGTCTTGGCGTCATGCATGTATTTACCCGCTACCAACAGACCTGTTTAGTGTCCCGACGGGTTTACAAACACTTCCCACAGCTCTCTGGCATATTTTTAAAGATATTCAACAGAGCGGGGTGACGCTGAAAATTTCAGTTTTTAACACACCTTGATATATCACAGACCTTAAAATTTTTCGTGCTGTCCTTCATCAAGATCCAAAAATAGTTCATTAATAAAAATAATTTTCAAGAATAGGGAGACATCATTGAGTTGCTCTCTTAAAGAACAGGGACAGCGTAAAAAGACTTTTAACGATGGTCGTGAATACTTTCAAGTGCAGATTGAAACCGAGAAAATGCCTTTCAAACAAAAAGTCATCTTTAACCAGGCTACAATTTGAGAGAAATACAACAATTAATGTTCTGACAACTTTTAGCAGCTATTTTCGAGGGGAAGTATTATGTTTTCTTTGTCTGAGCTAGCCCATGGTGCAGGCATGTTTGTTTCAAAAAGAAAGACCGATAAACAGAGATGAAAACAAAAACAAAACAGAAAAGAAAAACAAACATCAAGGAAACCAAAACAGAAAATATTTACAAAAGGTGTATGGGAGAGTCGTCAGGTAAAATACTTTTTGAGAGCTTGGCCATTCATCAGGAAGGTATCTGGCTGTCCCTCTAAATTCTGCAGGCGAAAGGAATTGGAACCTAGTTTTTCAACAATTAAAAATGGTCACAACCACAGGTTTTGAAACTTAGTATGTTCTCCTTTCCCCTCATGAGGTTTGTCCCACTTAAGGACAAGATCGCCTACCTCAAAATTTCTGTCAGAGGCAGAATTGGAATCAAACCAGTTTTTAAAAATGAGCTGATGTTGATCCAATTTTTGTTTTGCTTGAGCCCTTACTTCCTCTAACTTCAGTAAAGTGTTAATCTGACTTTACAAGGGAGGACAATTTTCTTCTTGCACCTTCTGTGATAACTGCAGGGATGGAAGAAGGACATGCGGTGGAAGAATCACTTCCCTGCCGTAAACGAGAAAAAAGGGGGAATTACCAACAACAGTTTTAGGAGTTACCCTATCAGCCCAGATTGCATTAAATAATGCATTATGCTAGCTTTTGTGGTTTTTGGAGACCGTTCTCTTGATGATGTTGATCAGGTTTTTATTAGTTGATTCCACCAAACCATTGCCTTGAGGGTAATAGATGGCATAGTATTTTAATTTAATTCTTTTCTCTAAAGAGAAATCACTCATTTCGAGAGATGAAAAATAGGAAGCATTATCAAATGCTAGGCATTCAAGAATACCAAAACGAGTGATAATATTTGAATTTAGGAAGGATATTACCTGGCTGGTGTTTACATCTTTTAATGGCGCAACCTCAGACCATCTGGTGAAATAATATGTGGCTGTTATGATGTATTTATGTTGCTGTGAGGATGTTGGGCTAATTGGGCCTATAATATCGAGGCCCCATTGCTAAAAAGGGGAGTCTACCGAAACTGGTTGCAGCAGGAATGCTGGTTTCTATACTCGTTCAGATGCCTTTTGACAGATTACACACTTGTGGCATAAGGCATGGGTGTCTTTGAAAAGAGTAGACCAGTAATAACATGCTCTTAATACTTTGTGGGCAGTGGTGTCTCCACTGAAATGCCCACCAGCTTCCCCTGCATGTAATTCCAATAAGACTTTTTCTGCTTCATCTTTTTCAAGACAACGCATAAGTATTCCATCGAAATTTTGGCAAAACAAAATACTATTTACTAGCTGAAAAGAAGCATATTTTAATCTCAGTGCTCTCCTCTTTTTTGGATCAAGGTGCTGGGGAGTTGATCCATGCATAAGATAAAACTTGATGTCATCGTACCAAGGAATAGTAAGGTTTTGTGCACAGTAGATTTGATTTTGATTGTGTTGATCTTGAATTAACATATTAGTTTCATTTTGCTGTCCTATAGCTGAATCAACAACCAATTTACATAAACCTTGGCCTCTAACAATTTGTGCTGGGGTAATTTCTATGTCGTATTCTTGTAAAGAGGTGACCTAGTTTGCCTTTTTTTCACCCAGTTCTTTCTGTACTAACAAATTTCTGACAACAGAGTAAAGGACAATGATTTTCGTCCTAGATTTCAGTAGATAAGATCAGAAGTGTTTTACCACTTTAAAAACAGCATAGGCCTACTGATCTACTGCTGGGTAATTAAGTTCTTCTCCCTTAAAGGCTGAGCTCATAAAGGCAATTGGGACTTCATTATTTTTAGCATTCTTTTGGGTTAGGACAGCAGCATAAGACTGATCAGAGGCAAACGTGCAGAGGGTGAAGTCTCATGAAAAATCAGGGCTCATTAGAGAAGGAGCGTCTACTATAGCCTTTTTTATTGAGTCAAAAGCCTGACTTTCTAAAGGTCCCCAATGGTAGTACCTCCTTTTTCATTAAATTTTGTAATGGTCTGACCATTTCTGAAAAGCTAGGGATGAACCTCCTAACAAAGTTTATCTGACCTAAGAAAGATTGCATGGAATTTTTGGAAGAGGGAGGGGGCAGTTTTGAAATGACTTGGGTCCTTTCAGGGTCAATAATCATCCCTTCATTTGATACAATGAATCCGAGGAGCTTACCTTGTTCTACTGCGAAGATAGATTTTTTAGGATTTAAAGAAATGCTGTACTTACGACATCGTTGTAGAATAAATCTTAGATGAGCTAGATGATCTCATTTATTCTTTGAGAAGACAATGACATCATCTAGATAAACTACTACAGATTGATTTATTAAGCCGCGGAAAGGAATATCCATCGCTCTCTGAAAGGTGGTACCGAAATTTATGAGCCCAAAGGGCATCTTCCTATAATCATAAGTATCCCATGGAGTACAGAAAGTGGTTTTGAGCTGGTCTGGGGGAGACATAAGGACTTGGTTATACCCTGAAAAACCATCCAGCAACGATAATCTTTTAGAACCAGATACTTGTTGGAGGATCTGTTCCATGGGAGGAACATGGTAGTTGTCTTTATCAGATGCTCAGTTTAAATTTCGAAAATCAACACATAGTCGGATTTCACCACTCTTCTTTCTTACAGGGAAAAGATTAGAGACCCACTATGTATGTCTTACTGGGAAGATTATTTTAGCATTCAAGAATTTGTTTAATTCTTTCTTGACTGTTGGTTCAAGTTTTGGGTGCATCTTTCTTAACTTCTATTGAAAAGGTTGGGTCTGGGGTTTCATGGGAATAATGTGTTGTATGATGTTAGGATCAAAGGTCTTTAGGTCATCGTATGTCCAGGCAAATACATCTTTAAATTACTTAAACAACTTAATAAATGCTATCTTTTCTTGTTCAGAACATCCCAACCCCAAATTGATGCACTGTGGGTTATCTTTAGTTCCTAAATTTACTTTTTCATGTGTCAAGGAAGAACTATTTGTTTTACAATTCACTGATTTTCTGAATTTATCGTGTAGATCATTAAATTTTTCTAATCTAATCACATATTTTGGGATAGAGTTTACCATATCTGATGTAGACTCTAGGGATCTTGGATCTAGTATTACCGTAAAATCGTGAAAGTTTTCGTCATGGGTACCTTCATCGATAACTGCTCCTTGGAAAGTCTCTTCCATATGCAGAAAACTGATCATCTGTTGATCATCGTCGAAGACTCTCCAATTTGTGATGTTGTCTAGGACAGATGGTTTGAACAACAACTCGATGGAAAATTCATTCGGAGAAAGTCCTTCTGCAGGAAAAATTTTTGAGGCGACATTAGCTAACAAATCAGCCTCAAAATTATTCAATCTGGGAATAGAATTAATGTTAAACGCATAAAACTTGTTCATTAAATTCCATACCTCATTTTGATAGCTTTTCAGGTGTGGAGATAAACAGTGGATAGAATTTTTTACCTGTCTAACCACAATTTCTGAATCACCAAAGACAATCAAATTCTGAATCCTCAAATCTAGTGCTTTTCTGAGAAATTGCAGGAGTGCCTCGTATTCAGCCGTATTGTTTGTGCATTCAAATTCTAACCGGCAAGCGATCAAAGTTTTGTTACCCGCTGGATCAATGAGCACACACCCTGCACTAGCTCCTTCCTTAGATTTAGATCCATCAGAGTAAAGAGACAAGATTTGATTTTCGTCAGGTGCATGTGACCACTGGAAGAAGGCTGTTGACTATGTGCATGTCATAATTTCATACTACTGTTCTAGGTCAATAATGGTAGAAGTTTCAGCCATGAAATTGCCGAAAAAAGTGTTCATCCCCTGTATTTCAGGTGAATTGGTGGAATCAGTGAATGGTTCATTAGGATCATTTAAATCAGTTACCGTGAACTTAAGATAATGCTCACGATTTACCTTGATTCTGTTAGGCTTTCCATTCTCAGGCAGCCACAAGTGAGACCAATCTGTTGCAAAATAACCATGTAGCTATTCGGACCAATCTCTACTTAAAAACAAGCCATATACTTTAGGGATATCAATGACAATAATATCAATAACTTGATAGACTTTAGGATTAGATGATAATCTGATAAACACATTTTTTAATTCACCTATTACTTTAACACTAGTTCAATCAAGTTGAATAATTTTCAGGCTGGAAGGTTGAACTTTGGCATTAAGTTTTTGACAGACAGACCAAGGCATTACGTTTGATGAAGCACCTAAATCTACCATACATTTATGTACATTCCTATTGAAAATTTCAAAAGTCAACAAAAAGGGTGGAACATTTCTGCGAGTATTAACAACAGAAGTTTGATGTTTTTTAGTCGCAGCCCCTGAAACTAGTTTATCTACATTTGTTACACTTTTTACAACAAGGTCTCCTTTATCAGAAGACTCTGGCGTTGTTTTGATGGAGACCTTTCGAGGTGTTTTGGGGCTATTTTCAGCAACTTTGTTGCTGTTCGGATTGCTGTTTTTGTTGTTTTCTACAATATTCTGCAAAATCTTTTGCAGAAGAAAGAGAATTTCAATAATTCATAAACATAAATATTAACTCTAAGTTTTTTGATATCCTCAATCAAATCATACTCTAAACTCGAGGCTACTGAATTTTATTTAGTTTCAATTGTTTAGACTGTTTTTGAGGTGCATTAGTTTTGATTTCAAAAGAAGATTTATTTGTTGTCTTGCTCCTGGTATTGTAAGGATGCACTGTTTCGAAATTAGCTTGAAAAATGCTATCCAAAAAATGCCCAAATATGTTGGGAGAGGATTCATCCTCTTCCACTATCTCTTGTTCAGCCACGTGTTCAGGAATCTCAGGAGGAATCAAGTTATCATGTGCCTCTAGAATCGTCTGAATAACAAATTGTAAGCTTTCTAGATTTAGGCCTTCAGAATTTGGGTTAGGTCGGTTTGTAGGAAAAGACTTTCTAAAAGGGGGTTTGTAAGGCCCTTTGCTTGAAGAAGCTTCTTCAGATGATCTTCTCAAATCTATAACCTGATTAGACAACTTTTGAACGACCTTCTGTAAGCTTTCTAGATCCAAACTATCTGATTGAGTTTTGTTTTGGGGAGGTCTAGGAAGAATTTTGATTTTCTTCTTGGAGGCTGAAGTAGTCTCTGCCTCATTACAGATATTGTCTTTTAGGTTGAGAATATCTTTCTCAATTTGACTCGCCTCTTTGAAGGCTTCTAACAATGTGGATTTCTTGGACCTTTTTACCCAAATGACTATGTTTTGGTGTAAGGTTTTCGTGTAGTATGCGACGATAAGATTTTCGATAGGCATTGAGTCCGTGGGGATTTGATTCTTTAATGTTAGGAACCTTTGATTAAAGTATTTTATCTTTTCTTTGGGGTTCGTCTTTAAACTAGAGAGTTCCATGACTAGGACTTCAGGATATTTGTCATCTCTGAATTTCTCAAGGAAACAAGACTCGAATTTATCCCATGACACAATGGTGTGGGGTTTTTGGGCAAAGTACCAGGTAGAGGCATTGCCTTCAAAGGTGTAGGGAAAAAGTCTACACACTACATCTTCATGTTCAACACTACAGAGCCTAATGGCTAGCATGAATTTTTTGATATGATCTTCAACAATCTGCTTGGAATCTGGGTCAAATTTAGGGAGCCATTTCTCCGGATGTTTAGGCAAAGGATGCTGGGGCCCAGGTATGGCCACTGCATCTTGATCGAGCCAAGGTCTGGCAGGATTGTTCGGATCGGCCATAAGTGTGGGTGGTGTGGAAGGTTGAGATGAGGAACTGCCTTCGTCTGATGATTCTTCTCCAGAAGAAGAAGGAGATGAAGGGGGTGGTGATGGTGGAATACCAGATCCTCCTGTTGTAGGAGTGAGGATGTGATCTAGATCCGTAGGGTTTAGGGTAAGATCAGTACCTTCAAGTTGCTCCCTGATATCAGAGAAGTCTAATGGTTGGTTTAAAGGCTGACTTGGTTGTCTGATACAGGTTAAGGCACTGTGCATCCTTATGAGGGATTGACGAACAATTTCTTGTACGTTGGCCCCTGGGGGGGTTTGGGGTTACTGGTTCAACAGTGATCCATGGATTGTGGTTTGATGTGGTTGTTGTTTGAGGGACAATGTTGTCATCAGAATGACTTCTTGTTACTATAGGTGAGTAGGTAGGTGGGGGAGGAGTCTTGCGACCTCCTTGTGCCATTAATAGTATTCAGGCCCTCCTTCTATCGCCATTTGTTGACGTGCGAAGTTGACCGCTCGTCAACTGGAAGAGTGAATCTAGTCCGGGGTTGTCTAATTAACCCAAGCCGTTTGGATTAATTCACTCTGACGGGTTTAATGGCTCCGTTGGCCAATCTAAATTCCTAAGGGAAGCGAAAAATAACTAAAAGAAATGCAATACATTACTAAATAATAATCGTTGAAATATATATGTACATCTAAATATATATATGCAGTTTATCTAATTAATATTTATATAATAGTTCTATTTATCATATATACAACATATACAAATGATGAGTTTTAATCTGAACTCATAGAAAATCAAATGTTTAATGGTTCTTTTCGATGAAAGTAATAAAGAAAGTGAAAATACTATTTGTTTTCTTGTTTGTATGCATTCATAAAATGAAATATTAAACTACTTAATTAAACATAAAGATATAAATAGTGAAAATTACACTATATATAAAAACTTCTATAATAAGTAAACAAATGAAATAAAAGAACATACTAACCTATTAATGCATCCAAAGTCTGTACAATAGAGAATATCCAACCACCTTATCCGAGAAGTAAACTTGCAACGAATCTTAAGATCGCTCCAAATAAATGTGAAACGATATGTTGGAAACTGAGTTTTGATAACAGAACATATAATGGAGACAGTCACAGTGATCTTATGATTTACAAGTAACTACAGTGAGATAAATCTTCTTGTAAGAACTTGTATTTAAACATTCAACAGAAAATTAGAGATAAATCTCATAATTTGAATTGAATCGATAATCACCCTATATTGCATCTGAAACATGACATATGGACAACACGTAATAATGAATTATTTCAAATCATAATAAATAATGAATACAAAAGCAATCACCATCCATTATCACATCGAAATAATCATAACTTAAACTAAAACATCATACACAAAAGCTAAAGCCGTAGTATGCATTCTGCTCCATTCAAGTCTGTGTGTAATTGTCCATACTCCATCCCCAGGCCGAGATGCCTTTGCTTACAAAATGATAGGTTTATAAAGGTCTCAAGAAAGATAACTATTTCTGTTCTTGAGATCAAATATTTAGTTCAAAAATAAAGGGGGATGCAACCACCCTGATTCTACTAAATCCTCCAAAACTAATAACAGTTCATTTCTATCCATACAAAATGCATGACTGTAAGGTCTCAAGGATGCCTCAGATATGGGTTGCTGAATATCCCGAAAGAAAAGGAAAATAGGAAGATTTTATATACATTTTCAACCACTACTTTACAAAATTCAGATTTAACATAACTGGCTACATAATCTTGCGATTCTGTAGCTAGTTATTATAGTAAATGAAATCCAAATAAAATAACCTAATTTTAACAATATAATCCTATTTTAAAATGAAGAATCATACCTCTAACTAATGAAACCAAATCATATTAGGTAACCTTGGAATTCACAATGGTTGTTGCAGCCTCCACGTTTTTAAATACTACGCTGCCTGTTGTCTTTATACGCTTTTCTTTACCTTGAATAACAGATTCGAGTCTTTGGTTTTCGCTCATTAAAACATCAATCTGATCCTTCAAAGCCTTAACCTGTGACTATAGAATAGGGATATCAGTATAATATCTGTCGATCCATGATAGACAGACTTCACAATTTGATTGTGCAACGGTTTCATGGGAACAAACTTGGTTGTGGACCGGAGCACCCTCCATACCGACAGTGGATTCATTAATTAATTTGACACCAGGAAACTCTGGATTATTTTTAAGACAAGGAGGTAAATTGTTAACAAAATGACGCAGATGCACCCTTTGCCTCGGCCACAATCTCTACGCTGACCTCCCGGTCTTAAGGATCATTCTAATTCCACCTTCGAGACGAAGCGGTTCTTTGATCCCTCCTTGAAATCTCTAATAAAATCAACCCACAGGGCTTTTATGCTCCTTATAGACTTTAGGCCCAATCGCTTTTCCGTTCACAATAGAAAAATAAAATTTCGGGCTTCAGGGTTTCGCAATCCCCGATGTCGCAAACCTTTGCCTTCCCGATTTCTCGATCTCCAATATTTCGAGATGCTGCAACTTCAGTTAGTCCCCTGGAATAGACTTTTTTTTGGTCCCTACGACCCCACTTATATCACCACAGTCCTATCTCCCTTTGGGATTTCAGGTCTTCGGATGTCTAAATGTATTGGACCTCTTCTCCTCAGGATCCTCGATCCTCCGAATTCTGATCTCCCGATATGATTTCCTTTTTGGAACTTTTCCCAGAAGTTGAGATTGTTGCCACGCATCCTCAAATATGGACGGTCCTCATCACTTCGCAAATTTGGGAAAACAAATTCCTTTGGGTGCTTTCCCATGGAACTCCCGAAGTTTCGATTCCTGTCCTCCCATTATGACGAGATGACGTCAGCTGGGCCCCATAATGGAGCTTTCCTCCTTATTAGGATTTTAGACTTCGCAGTTCCAAAATGCAAGTGTTTCTTGTCTTCAGGATTCGTGAAACGCCAAACCCTGACTTCAAGGATTTTCTGCCACGCGTCCCAAATGGATGGACGATTCAGATCAAGTCTTAGACTTCGCCAAATGCAAAGTAAAAATGCTCACTTATGTGAGTCCCGGTGTCCAGATCTCTAAATTGGATGATCGCACGACATGCATCCTTCCTTAGATCAATGACAGTGATCCTTTCATTGTTTCGGGACTCAAAAGGTCTCGAACTCTTTCTCTCTAGAATTCTGAGACACTGATGGATATCGATCCCTGCCACATGTCCCAACATATGGATGGTTCTAATTTGTTTCAGGGTTTTCACTGTGGATTTACCCGATCTCTTGTCCAAAGGAATTCCGATATCCCGAACTCCGACACCTCTATATCCCGACACCTTTCGGGACCTTCACTCAGCTTGAGAGGGTTTAAACCCCGTGCAACTCCTATCGGATGGCTGACGGGTATCTAAGTGAAGATCCAACGGTTCATAGCCTTCTAAGCTTGCACCTCTGGTAACACCCGTAACCCCCTTGCTTCTCTATCAGATCGGATGGTTGACGAGATTTCACTAATCCTCTACACAGGATTTTGTCCGTTCACCTTTTCCTTTCGATGACTTAACAGGTCCGAATCCTTCTGAGGTCTTCCACGACTTCAAACCTTTCAAGAATATCCTGCACTCATTCCTTGTGGAAACCCTCAATCACTTCTTAGGTTTTTAGACCCTGGATTCAAGCTTGGTCTGTGCACACATTGCACGACTCTTGTGCCTTGCTGCACCTTTTGAGGAAATGAGAACAAAAGCTATCATGTCTAAGAATTCCAGAGACAAATCTCTGAATCCGTTTTCAACGCACACCTTGCGGACTATCCAACTACACTCCTTGCAGGAATCCTCACTTAGACAGAAAAACAATTGAAACTCATTTCCATTTACCCTTTCCTCTCAGATTTTAAACATTTAACAAGAAATCACTCATACATAGCATAAAATCAATTGCATGATAGGAAGAGTAAAACCATGAACATACCATTCAGCATACGCATACAAGAAACAAACACAACGCCATGAATCTGAATTAAAGACTTCTTCTATTAACTCAAACCTCTATACATGGGTGTTTTCTCAAACACAGTTTCTCTATTTCAACTCTGTATGCTCTCTTCTCTTTCTTGGAAATGTTCTTCACTACTCTGCTCTCAATTGGCATCCTCCTTCTATGTTACAACTACACAATGAGGGTGTCTATATCCATTTTCCCTCCACTCCTAAAACTGTCAACTCTAAGAATTCAAAGCTACCTACTAACATAAATGCTTTCTACCTACTATGGATGAGAGAAGATCACTCAAGGTCCTTTACAATATATAAGTACGCCTCTCCTTAACTATCACATTTAAGTTTGGTGCATCCAATCTTCAAAAGTTTTTAAACAATTTATTATGTTCTCAAAATGTGCTATGTTTGCCCCACGCTCGCTTGATGTTCACGATGCTCCTGCATCATACTCGCTCGCTTGAAAATTTTCATGGGATCCTATCCATGAGCTCTCGCACAGTCTATCCATGCTTCTGAATCTCTGCTTCATTCTCCCAGCTGGAATCTTCAACTGGATGTCCCTTCCACTTGAACAAGTATTCAAAGTATTCCCTTCGTCTGGTCTTCCTGCCGACCCTTTTGTCTAGTATGCGCTCCATCTGCGGTTTTTCTGCAACTGGCATCTACTTTTTCCACTGAACTTCTGACTGTTCATTTCTTTTTCCTGCTTCCTCATCTTTGTATGGGTACAAATATGAGACATTGAATATCGGAGAAATTCCAACCCCATCGGGTAATTCAATCTCATAAGCATTTGCCCCAAATTTCTTCAAGACCTTACATGGTCTGATCTTCTTCATCTTCAGTTTTTTATATGTCCCCTTTGGGAACCTTTCCTTTCTCAGATGTGCCAGAATAAAATCACCAACTTCAAATTGAAGTTGTCTTTTGTGTTGATCTGCTCTTCGTTTATATTCTTGGCTTGAGTTCTGTAAACGCTCCTTCACCTGGCTGTGAAGTTCTTTCATCGCCTCTGCGAAATCTTCTACACTAGCACTCCTAGTCGCAATCTATTCTGAATACCTAAGCTCAGAAATTCCTCTCGGCTACATGGAATAAACAATTTGAAATGGAATTCATCCTGTGCTTCTGCTGATTGAATCATTATAAGCAAACTCTGCTTGTGGTAATATGTTGTCCCACTGGCTGTGGTGTTCTGTCACCAAGCTCCTCAGCAAGTCTCCTAAACTCCTTTTTACGACTTCTATCTATCCATCTGTCTGAGGATGATAAGATGAACTGAATGATAAATTTATTCCCAGATTCTTCCATAAGGTTCTCCAGAAGTGTCCCACGAACTTAGTGTCTCGATCCGAAACTATGCTCCTTGGTAAGCCGTGAAGTCGAATGACTTCTTTGAAAAACAAATTCGCAATGTGAGTTGCGTCGCTAGTTTTATGACATGGAATGAAGTGTGCCATCTTGGAAAATCTATCCACCACCACAAAGATTGAGTCAAACCCTCTTTGTGTTCTTGGAAACCCCAATATGAAACCCATGTTGATTGCATCCCACGGCTTCTCAGGTATTGGCAATGGTTGATAAAATCCTGCATTCTGTCTCTTTCCTTTCGAATGCTGGCAAATTCTGCATCTATCCACAAATCTTTTGACATCTTCTGCCATTCCTGGCCAAAAATATGACTCATTCAATTTTGTGAATGTCTTGTCATGACCAAAGTGCCCGACCAATCCTCCACTGTGTTTCTCCTTCAACAAATTCTCCCTCATGGAGCATTTTGGAATACAAAGTTGATTACCCTTAAACAAAAATCCTTCTTAGATCATGTATTCTATCCATAGGCTTCTATCTCTGAGAATTGGATTCTCAGCTGCTTCATATGCCTTCTTAAAATCTGGATCATCTCTGTACATGTCCCTGAGGTCATCAAAACCCAGTGTTTTAGCTCTGAACTCCTGCAATAGCAAACATTTCTTGCTCAAAGCATCAACAACTTTGTTAGTAGTTCTAGAAATATGCTTAATTATAAAAGTGAAGTTCTACATGTATTCAACCCATTTTACATGTCTTTGATTCAATTTTTCCTGTCGAGTCACAAATTGCAGTGCATGATTGTCACTGTATAAGACAAACTCCTTTGGAATCAAATAGTGTCTCCACTTCTTCAATGCCTGAATGATAGCATATAACTCCTTGTCATATGTGGAGTACTTCACCTTCGCTTCATTCAGCTTCTCGCTAAAGTATGCTATCGGCCTATCTTCTTGACTTAAGACTGCCCCTATTGCAAATCCACTTGCATCACATTTCACTTGAAATGTCTTTTGAAAATCAGGCAACACCAGAATTGGTTGTTCCGTGATTTTCCTCTTCAACAGATTAAAACTCTTCTTAGCCTCTTCTGTCTAGTGAAAAGATTTGTGTCTTTTCTTCACTGTATCCATCATTGGTGCACTAATTCCACTGAAATTCTTGATGAACTTCCGGTAGAAACTAGCCAATCCGTGAAAACTTCTCACCTCAAATATGTTCTTCGGTGATGGCCAATTCTTGATCACTTCCACCTTATCTGGATCCATCCTTAATTCATCTGCAGAAATAAAAAAGCCCAAATAGATGAGTTTTGTCTTCATGAATGAGGATTTCTTCATGTTTATCAGCAACTTCTCTTGCTGTAATCTCTTCATCACTGTAGCTAAGTGTTTTAGATGCCCTACCTTTGTTTTACTGAAGATCAATATATCATCCAAATACACAATGACAAATTCTCCGATGAACTCCTTTAGGACTTCGTTCATCAACCTCATGAAGGTACTTGGTGTGTTTGTTAAACCAAACATCATAACAAGCCATTCATACAACCCTTCGTTAGTCTTGAAGGCTATCTTCCATTCATCACCTTCCCTCATGCGAATCTGATGATAACCACTTTTCAAATCAACTTTCAAATTTTTTTTTCCTCCACTTAAGCAATCCATCAGATCATCCATCCTTGGTAATGGAAATCTATACCTGATGGTTATCTTGTTGATTTCCCTTGAATCAGTACACATCCTCCAGCCTCCATCTTTCTTTGGACTGAGTACTGTCGGAACAACACACGGACTCAAGCTTTCTCTAACCAATCCTTTATCCAAAAAATCCTGAACTTGTCTTTTGACCTCTTCATTCTCCTGCAGCGTTAATCTGTACGTTGTTTTGTTTGGTAAACTGGATCTAGGTATGAGATCAATATGATGACTCACACTTCTGATTGGTGGCAACGAATGAGGTAGTTCGTCCACTACTATGTCAACAAACTCTTCCAACAGTTCCTGAACTTCTTCTGGTAAATCATCTATCCTTGTGTTGGTTAAAACAATCATTGGCTTCCTGACCACAATGAATTGTGGTTCCTCCTTCTTCTTGACCTCGTTAAGGAGTTCCTTCCCATTCATGAGAAGTACAATGTTATTTACTTTAGGTTTCACTTCCTTATCTTTGATTGGAAGCAACATGTGAGTTCTCTCATTCTTTTCTAAGGTATATGTATTCATCCTCCCATCATGAATCACATTTCTGTCATATTGCCATGGTCTACCCAGCAATAAATGACAAACATCCATGGGAATAACATCACAGAGTATTCTATCATTATATCCTCCTATCTTAAATTCAACTAAACATTGTTTAGTGACAGTTACCTGATGTCCTTTTTGTAGCCACGAAACTCTGTATGGGCTTGGATGATCAATCATCTCCAGCTCCAACTTTTCTACCATCTCCATTGAAATGAGATTATCTGTGCTACTGCTGTCCACAATGACCTTGCATACCCTATCCTTGGTCTTGCAAGCAGTCCGAAAAAGTCTATTTCTTTGGGATGAACTCTCCACTTCCTTCTATGGTGTCAAAAGAACTTTTCGCATCATCAACGATCTTCTGCCTTCAACATCTTCTGCCTCAACATTCTGCCTCTGTTCTTTGACAATGTGAGTCTCTCCACTCTCTTTGTTCTTGTCTGGACATTCATAAGATTTGTGTCCATTCTTTCCACACGTGAAGCACTTTATTACTCCACCTCTTCCTCTTCCTCTGCCTCTAGTACGAGGAAAAATATTATTATCAGCATAATCTCCTCTTTGTTCGGTATGTTTCCCTCTCTGTTCAGCATATTTCCCTTGCTGTGAGGTTCCACCTCTTTCAGTTCGAGCTTGAGGTTTCTTCCAGTCCTCCTTGGGTTTCTGATTTTTATCTTGGAAAACTGATTTTCCCCTGGCTTGACTTCTGCCTTGGCCTCTTTGACCCTACTTTCGGCTCAGCTTCTCTTCAGCCTTTAGAGCCATCTGATAAGCATCTTCCACTGTTCAGATGGTTACCATGCTCATCTCATCCTGAATGTCATATCTCAGGCCATTCATGTACATGGCAACCTTTTCATCATCGCTTTCCCGATGACTTGTCCTGATGTTCAGCCTGTAGAATTCTTCAGTATATTATTTCACTGTCATTAGCTTCTGCCTCAAATTTTGCATTCTTCAAAATAGAGTAATCTGGAAATCCCTGGGGATGAATTTTTCCTTCATCTTCGCAATCATCCTATCCCAACTCTTGATTTTATGCTTGCCTTTGCAGCGTCTATCAACTTGTAGTTCATCCCACCACAATGTTGCATGTCCTTTTAATCTCGTGACAACATGTCTGACCTTCTTGTAATCCTCAACATCTTCATAGTCGAAATAAGTGTCCAGAGCTCTAATCGAGTCTAGAAGCTCTTCAGCATCTAGGTTTCCTTCATAAACTGGGATGTCCATTTTTGCCCTAGCACCCATCCTTGCGAAAACTCTAATCAAGCGTTCATTTGCGGCATCTTCCACTGAAACTTCTTCTTCTTCATGTTCAATTTCATCTTCACTTTTAGAATCACTAAGATCCCTAATATTGACTGTGCGTATCTGTGCTGTCTCCATGTCCTCAAGTTTGGCATGTAAATCACGCATTTCTCTTGCCATGGCTAGGTCAGGCATCTGCCTACCTCTTCTTCTTGGTATTTCCCTTTCCTTTAGTGGATCGGGTGTTTGCATGTCCCTTCTTCTTGGTGGCATGGTGAATTTTCCTCTTCCTTGCCACATAAAGAAAAGAACCCTTTCTGTGCTCTGATACCAAACCTGACGCAGACACACCCTCTGCCTCGGCCACAATCTCTGCGCTGACCTCTCGGTCTTAAGGATTGTTCTAATTCCACCTTCGATCCGAAGCAGCTCTTTGATCCCTCCTCGGAATCTCTAATAAAATCAACCCACAGGGATTTTCTGCTCCTTACAACCTTTAGGCCCGATCGCTTTTCCGTTCACAACAGAAAAATAAAATTTCGGGCTTTGGGGTTTCGCAATCCCTGATGTCGCAAACGTTTTCCTTCCCAATTTCCTAATCTACGATATTCTGAGATGCTTCAACTTCAGTTAGTCCCCTGGGCTAGACTTTTTTTTGGTCCCTATGACCCCACTTATATGACTGCAGTCCTATCTCCCTTTGGGATTTTGGGTCTTCAGTTGTCGAAATGTATTGGACCTCTTGTCCTCAGGATCCTCGATCCTCCGAATTCCAATCTCCCGATATGATTTCCTTTTCAGGACTTTTCCCGGAAGTCTAGATTGTTGCCACGCATCCTCAAAGTTGGACGGTCCTCATCACTTCACAAATTCGGGAAAACAAATGCCTTTGGGTTCTTTCCCACAGAATTCCTGAAGTTCTGATTCCCAACCTCCCGTTATGACGAGATGATGTCAGCTAGTCCCCATAACGGAGCTTTCCTCCTTATCGGGATTTTGGACTTTGCAGTTTCGAAATGTAAGTGTTTCCTATCTTCAGGATTCGCAAAACGATGAACCCCGACTTCAAGGATTTTCCGCCACTCGTCCCAAATGGATGGACGGCTCAGATCAAGTCTCGGACTTCACCAAATGCAAAGTAAAAAACACTCACTTATGTGAGTCCCAGTGTCTGAATCTTTGAATTGGATGATCGCGCGGCACGCGTCCTTCCTTAGATCAATGACTGTGATCCTTTCGTTGTTTCGGGACTCAAAAGGTCTCGAACTCTTGCTCTCTAGACTTCTGAGACGCAAATGGCTCTCGATCCCTGCCATGTGTCCCAACAGATGGACGATTCTGATTTGTTTCGGGGTTTTCACTATGGATTTACCTGATCTCTTGTCCACAGGAATTCTGATATCCCAAAATCCGACACCTCGATATCCCAACACCTTTCGGGACCTTTGCTCGGCTTGAGAGGGTTTAAACCCCGTGCAACTCCTGTCAGATTAAACGGCTGACGGGTATCTAAGTGAATATCTGACAGTTCGCAACCTTCTAAGCTTGCACCTCTAGTAACACCCGTAACCCCCTTGCTTCTCTATCAGATCGGACGGTTGACGGGATTTCACTAATCCTCTACACAGGATTTTGTCCATTTGCCTTTTCCTTTTGACGACTTAGCAGGTCTGAATCCTTCTGAGGTCTTCCATGACTTCAAACCTTTCAAGAATATCCTGCATGCATTCCTTGCGGAAACCCTCAATCACTTCTCAGGTTTTCAGACCCTGGATTCAAGCTTGGTCTGTGCACACATTGCACGACTCCTGTGCCTTTCTGCACCTTTTGAGGAAATGAGAACAAAAGCTATCCTGTCTAAGAATTCCAGAAACAAATCTATGAATCCTTTGTCAATGCACACCTTGTGGACTATCCAACTGCACTCCTTGTAGGAATCCTCACTTAGACAGAGAAACAATTGAAACTCATTTCCATTTACCCTTTCCTCTCAAATTTCAAAAATTTAACAAGAAATCACTCATACATAGCATAAAAGCAGTTGCATGACAGGAATATTAAAACCATGAACATACCATTCAACATATGCATACAAGAAACAAACACAACGCCATGAATCTGAATTAAAGACTTCTTCTATTAACTCAAACCTCTATACATGGGTGTTTTCTCAAACACAGTTTCTCTATTTCAACTCTGTATGCTCTCTTCTCTTTCTTGGAAATGTTCTTCACTACTCTACTCTCAATTGGCATTCTCCTTCTATGTTACAACTACATAATGAGGGTGTCTATATCTTTTTTCCCTCCACTCCTAAAACTATCAACTCTGAGAATTCAAAGCTACCTACTAACATAAATGCTTTCTACCTACTATGGATGAGAGCGGATCGCTCAAGGTCCTTTACAATATATAATTACGCCTCTCCTTAACTATCACATTTAAGTTTGGTGCATCCAATCTTCAAAATTTTTTAAACAATTTATCATGTGCTCAAAATGTGTTGCATTTGCCCCACGCTCGCTTGATGTTGACGATGCTCCTGCATCACAAAATTATAGGGCCGATCAAGGTGTGGCTTGGATGACTGAAAGTCTTCTGCAACAAGGAACCTCTCGATTTCAGAGTCTGAGCTTTCGTGCACTTCGATCATATTGATTGAACTCGGATGAGAACTCGATTTGTTACGAAGTCTCCTAGAAATTAGCCTGCCAACCCTTTTGTTCTTAAAATTGATATCAATATTACTCTTAGATATGTTTCTTGTAGGTTTATTTACATTTTTACCATAGTCATTTGGATGTGTAATCTGCTGACATTCCTGTTCAATGACCTTGGGATCAATCAATGGTTCGCTATTAGGGGAAGAGACACAAGTCTGGGGAGGTGAGAGAGATGTTGTCGGGTGGACAAGGGTCTCCTCAACCACGAGCTTATCTACCTCCCCCATATCAGGGTTACCATAGCCATTTCGGGTTATGAACGAATCCCAACTATCATTCCGTGACTCTAATTGATGCATGAGCAGGATTTTAACTAGGCCATGATGAAAAAGACTAGAGTCTGACCGCTGTTTTTTGTATCTTTTCCCCATTTTATAAAGACTCCTCAGTAAGTAATACGACATATTCAAAAGGAAACCCATAAAAATCATAAGCAGACGTAAATGATACAAAAATATAAGCCCGAAACGTCCCTCACAGGTAACAAATTTCTTTACCACAGTGAGCAAATCATGCCACCAAGATTTTAGGAGGGAAATGGGCATACCTTTATCACAACTCATTATTTTTCGAGATGTAAACAACAGGGTCCAAGGAACTTCTTCCACTTTTGTGTTTTTAAACCACCTTTGACCGCTTGTTGGTAACCCTATGGCTTGATTCAGAAACTCCTTGGTAACTTCCAGTTGCACATCACCAACTTTTTCTCTACAACCATCAAAGGAGGAAGCGAATTCTTGGGCAACCTATAAATTGAAACCCCAAAACTTCGTAATAAAAATGAGCCAGCCACTTCTCTCCAAATCTCCTCTGGCATCGTCGTATAAGAGTAGGGTTTGGATACCATTTGGTTCAATTCTCATGACAGGAGCCATACTGGACAGGAGGGTAATCAAACAAACACAACATACAGGGAGGGTTTGTGAAAGCAAAACAGAGCCATAACCCCGAGCTCAACAATGAACACTGTAAAGACTCATACGATGGGATGGATGTTTAATTGAAATACATGTGAAGAAGGTTTGTGAAGCCCAAGGCCATCCTTAGAAATGATGGCAGTCTGCAAATCCTATGCCACCTTTGCGTTCAGTACGATCTAGGACTTAAGCATTAAAATGAAAATAAGTACATGCATCATGGGTTTGATCACAAAGTTTGGGTAAGTCAAAAATCGAAAAATCAAAAGTTTTGTAAAAGAAACATAGCCAAGAATCAAACCAAAACCATACAAAAAATCAAATCGTGGGGGTGCTTTGCTCATAAAACCATCAATCTCTTAAGCATGCTGGGAATTAAAAGGATCAAAACAAAAAGAGTAACATCTTCATGGCAAGGAATCAAAACTCCATAATAAACTATATGAACAATTTGCCTTCAATGAAATTTTAAAACATAATGGTAATCACAGTCGCAAGTTTTCACGCTTTTAGTCATGAAAACAAAGCATGAATAGACAATAGGGAAAAGAGACAACTTACAACTGTCGTTTCGAAAAATGCTCATGAAGAGTGATAAAAATTCATGTCCCTAGTTAGGCAGCTATATAGATCGTTTAATTGACATAAAAAGTTAAGAAAATCATTGGGCTGCTAACAAGTCTCCAATTTGCAATTAACACCATGATGTAAGAACACAACGATTGAAAGTATACCAAAAAAGAGGCAGCCCCTGACTGCATATTATTACTCATTGCCAATCACAACTTTTCAAACAATTTCATCATAGGAAGATGAGATAGGGACTTGACAAAACATTCCATAACCACTCCACTTGATAACAAATCTTTGACAACCAAAAAGATGCCCGAAAAGAGTAAGAACAGTTGGGGATTTTAAAATCAGGCTCTGTCACAACAAATACAAAGAGGTAATCAACAGTGTGCTCAATCATCAATAGCACAGAGAACTAGAGGTCCTCAGAAGCATATAAACCATAGGCAAAGACCCTTCGAGGCAAGCATAGCAGAAAACCACAGGGTTCCTTATAACTCCCGGTTTTGGCAATGGCACAATAATTAGCCACAAAGGAAACAACGACGGGTAGGGTAGAAAACCAATGCACATAGTGTGTTTTGATTTTGCAGAGGAGAAGCGAATTTCCACTGGACAGTGACAGTTACCCAGAACACACAGAGGTATAACCTCTGTCTATTTCTTAAGAGCCGAATCATTTAACAACAATGCTAGTGAGGATTC
This sequence comes from Picea mariana, assembly GCA_032191745.1. NCBI lineage: Eukaryota > Viridiplantae > Streptophyta > Pinopsida > Pinales > Pinaceae > Picea > Picea mariana. Next base: position 12,681 of record JASDQU010437070.1, on the reverse strand, counting down.
ATAACGCGAGGCATAACTTATATCATCCAACAACCATATAGCATATATATTGACATTATGGCCACCCTAAGACCAACTTTTGAGATGCTTTGATGCCAAGACCATGTGAATAATCCCACGACCATGACTCTGGAAAAATACACAGCAACCAAATGGCAGTCCGAAAACGACTGGACATTGTTACCCTCATAACTGTGAGGAAGAAACCAACAAGAATACACAGAGAGAAACCCTCCACCATTAAAACATAGAGAGATAATACCCATATTCATTCAAAAATCCATAGAGACCCACCACGATTTTAACCAATAGAGTAACCAGTGAATGCACAACTCAACCAAAAACCAATTCTTTTACTTGCAATCCAAACAATTACACAATCATTCCAGAGAGAAAAACCACTCATTTACACAGTTGCAATTCTCAAAAAACAAAAACCCAAGCATTACTGAGCCATTTTTTTTTCATACACAGATCGTAATTCATGGATGGGCTGAAAAAGAACCATACTTGTAACCAAGAGATTAAAAGGGAGAGCTGGCCGAGCATTTACTTCCCAAGCATGAATTGCGGAGCTTAACCACCAACAAATCAAAATGAAACAAGAACCATACTAGGGTGACGATCTCATGGGGGGAGTATGGAGTGACGTGCATTTTCTGCACATCACTTCCATCTCCTATCCTATTCAATTCCGAAGTACAAGACAACCAACAATCACCATATCATTTAAACCATGTAATCAATTTCCAAACCATTGAAAACTGTGATGATTATTCCTTGCCCAATGCGCCACCCAAAACATTCACGTTAACCTTTGCTAAGTTTTCATGCCATACCATATTCCTTGCATTATCATATGCGCCCCAAAATAACTCAAATGAAAAATCGCATAGCCACTGACCAACCATATATTAGTTAGGACTAACACTAACATGTTTTACATTTCCATTTGCACATAACCTTTAACATAGGCCCTTTATTTTAGGATTGTTCCCATAAGTTTCTTCTCTTTGTTTTGGTTATGTCATTACTAACATATTTCTTTTGTATGTGTAGCTAGGTAATAAATCATGGTGACATGATTAAACATAGCAACTGTAAATATATGCCAATCATAACATAAAAATAAAGCTTTAAATAGCAGAACATCCCATAAAATGCATCATCCACCTGTCACTATGTCAAAATGAAACCAAGACTGCATTGTCAACCATATAGGACCCTGTAAGCAGAATCAAAAGAACAATAGAAAATGTGTGATATGACTATCTCCGAGCCTCCAGTCTATAAGGGGATACTACCTACTAGTATTATATTATTAACATAGTTTAAATAATAGGGATTTAGCAATACTTTGCAGGCGAAATTCCTCATTTTGATTTTAATCGTCAACAAGGTGGGGTCATCCATAGTGACATAGAAAAAGAGATACTAAATGTTTCTTTGATTTGTGAAACTTTTTAAATGAAATAATGAAGCAACTTTGATAGAGGTCAATGTGATGATTTGACAAAATGGGCCTCTTTAAAGAAAATTGCTTGAAGTATGTATGCAATGTTAGAGATATTTGCACTTGTATCTATAACACATAAATGAACAATTAAATTATAAATACATATTGAGTTTGCTTTATAGGTCTTCTTTTCAAAGTTGTTAAGAATTAAAGTTTAATCATTTACTTATGCATGATTAGAGAGGTGAACTAAATTAAATATTCAAAATTAGATTCAGATACATTATTAGTTAGATTTTTCTATGTAGGATTAAGAATAAATTATTTAGGATGTCCAAATGAAATTGCAATTCCCTTAACTATTTAGATAAGTTATATAGCTTTGATAAGATTTCAGTGATATTTCAGTGATAATAGATCTAGAGTGTGCTCTCAAAAACCCTGGTTCGTTTTCCCAAATTCGGAATTGGTTCATTTTACAAGCTCAGGATTACTTACCTGCAAATGGGTTTTAATCTTTTTTATTTTAACATCACTTTTATTATATCATTTTGTTTTATAGTCTTTATACAAAGGATTGATAACTCTATAAAAATATTTATAAAATCGTCTACGATTTATTATATATCCCTGTTAAAACCCAAGATATAGTTTATAGTTTAGTTTTGTTAACATGATAATCTAATTTGACTCTAGCATCAAGGGTAAGAATATTGGAGCGACCCTCCCCATAT
>JASDQU010437069.1:154967-182378 GCA_032191745.1 Picea mariana | reverse complement strand
AAAGCAATAGCATGAACAATCATCACAATATCTCCTTTAGAGCTATCACTTATAATTTATCTGAAGTAAAGATTAAATGTAAGGAATACAATACGAAATGAGGTCAACACTCTCATAGTGTTGTGACCAAGCATTATTCCATGGCAACCTGGAACTAACACACACGGTTTCTCCTAGAGGAGGTGTTAGTTGTATTAGGCAAAACATATACCTCTATATGATCACATGCTATCAAGTATAATACTTTACAAAGACTGTTGTCTCAACTATAGTCATCAACTTGTCATGTGTACCTTTGAATCTTGATTAATCAAACCTGGAGCCTTGTCCTCAAGAGTGAGTGCTTGCTTTTCTTCCAGGTCTCCTTCACTCAAGTGACAAGTACTTTCTTCAACCTGTCTATTGTACTAAGACAATACGCTATCTTGACAGAAAGTTAGGTTAGAGGATAAGCTCTGTGATCAACTTTTAATTCTTCTAATAATTTGATCATAGCTTCAACATGCAACACCCTTGTTTGCTTCAAATTTGCAAGGTTGGTGTCCTGCATCCACAGTTGGACCTGTTGCTGCAGTTTGCATGGTTGAGATTCTTCACCCGCAATTGGAACCACGCTTTTGTCGTTCCCCATTCACAAGTAAGTTTCAGTACCATTTTTTCATTCTTTTTTTTTTTTTATTGTTTACTATTTGTAGTTTTCAGGTAAGAAATTTCAATACTAGGCAGTGCTGAAAATCAAAATAAATGTAAAAAAAAACTAGAAATAATACCTGAGTAAAAATGCTCTTACAAAACATCCTTATGTGTGACTACTGGGATAAAAGAAACATGAATGTATTGCTATCCACGAAAAGTGTTGAACAAGAAATATTGTCGCCTTTGTATGTCAATGCTGAATAAAAACCCCACCTCTGTCACAACCATACTGACATACCAAAAAGGAAATGGGATGTTCTCCTCATCTTTTTGCTCCTGAAACCATACATTTAGTTCAATTTTCAGGATGTCCCCTTCCAATCAGATATTCCCACTTTCATGTCCTAGACATCATACCATGGATATTTGGAAAATGACAGTGCAAATGGATTTGCCAAATGAATTCAAAGTTTTCATTATGGAGCAAGCATTTACGAGGACCTTGCCATCCTTTCTTTGCAGGTTATGACAGGGAAAGATTTTATTCTCTGAGGAAAAACTACATATAGCTGTTAGTCTTATGCTGGACTTTGGGTCTTCCAAAGCATCTTCCATCACCATTTTCACATCTGGACCTCGTCTTGTGGAAATGATTCTTTGTAACCTGAATGGCCAGTTCATTGATCTGTCTCAGGATGAGTTCCCGAGTGCCCAATTTTAGAATATCTTCTTCATATTGTAAGATAATTGAAACATATTAGAATATCTTCTTCATCTTGTAAGATAATTGAAACCTTAAGAGGTTGTGCTATGTGTTGGTTACATTCCTGTGGTGAAAGTCCATAATGCCTAATTCTTCTTCTTTTGTTTATCCCACATATCATCTATGTGAGTTTTCTTAGTGGGAGACATCAACAAGTCATTTCAGATCTGTTTGGTGTTGATTTTTGAAGAGTGGGGATGAAATTAAATGATGAATAGGATTGTAAAGTTATATACAATGACTACCAAAACGCTTATAAGATGCACAACTAAAATAATTTCAAAAATTATATGTCTTAAATACTCAGTCTTTGTACTGAGAAAATTTATAGTATTTTTTAATTTGCATTATCTATTCTATATGGTTGATCATTCACTATAGCTTTGTTTGTTTTTCATACGCTATAGTGACCACAAAGCATTGAATTTGAAACAAAAAAGGTGGAAGGATACATATCTGAATTGGTATGAAGTTTCAAACTTATAGTTATCTTTTTTTTTATATATTTGCATATTATGTAAACATAGCTAAGAAACATCTTGAAAATCACAACTTAAAAGATGAAGAAAGTAATATATGTTGAGTACTATTGAATAAATACAGACTCCATTGTACATGACAACATCGACCAAGTACTGCATAACAATGGCCTTTTTAGATTAGATGCATTCTCATTTAATATGGGAGACTTCGATGCATTTCAAATTCTATTGCATTTTCGTTATTCCTCGACCAAGATGGGAAATGGATTGATAGATCATTTCTTGGCCTGTTTGGAAAATGACAACGTTGAGTCATTAGAGTCGTATCAAAATGAATTGGCATTTGATTTTCTTTTCCAATTGCATGGAATACATGATGTCAGTACATATTTTTCAAAGATTCGGTTGTCTGCATATGCAACTCTGCCTCCACATGAGAGAGAAATTTTGGGAGATACATTTTGTATATGGTGGCTAGCCAAGTGGTTGAATATATCAATTGGAATTTGGTCATTAACAAGAAAAATAAGATATCTACTATTCAACAAAACTACATCTAGGGATCCATATTGCATCTTGTTCCATGATGTCAATCCTCTAAGTGGTCATTATGAACCACTACTCTATAAAAAATTATCCATATGGAATCTTGGAGGACCTAATATTTACTTTTCCCTCACCTGAAAATACCTTCAATCACATTGGAAACAAATTATGCATCATATACACTCCCATGGATTGCACATAGCAACAACTATTACATCTACTTGTGGAGATAGTTTGTTCAATAAAATTTTCTATTTGATAGAAACATAGTTTGATGTGCACTCACTGCGCCTTTACACTATGAAATCCTTTTGCAATGCAATTATAGGTGGCAGTCAACAGGCGTTTAACTGCTTGCATCAACACCTTCTACCATATCTCATAGAAAGTATGTTGACAATTGGAAGTTGGCAACAATACCTTGTAAACATGGCAATGCCATATGAGAAAGGAAATATAGAGGGTGGCACATTATGTTTACAATGTATATCTATCATATTCAGAGTAAATATCTAGGTATGGTCAACCCTATTAGATGGTATTGTCGAATCTTACCGTATTGATTCAAACTGCGATCGAACAATTGACATCATATCATTAAAAACAGATACGCCACACATTCATTATCAACCTTTGATAAGAAATACTTCCAGTTCAATATCCACTGTCCATGCCACACAAACCACATCAAATCTACATAAGCATCACATACTGTCTAATCATAATGAAACTCATCCCAATTGTCATAAGGTCATACAAAGATCCAACAAAAAACATAGACTGAATTATCACAACTTGAAAAAGGTCATACATGAAAGAAATGAATACATAAGTGCACTTATTTCTATACCTCTGAGTTGTACAAACGATCTTCATGAGGTGAAAGGGAGCTCGACCAAAAACACAAACTCACATATCACAACCTAAACAAAATTGTGCATGCACAACACAATCACATTTTAACACTTCCTGCTGAACACAAAAATCACATGTCCAATGACAAAGAACATCGTTGTTTTCACCATCGAGGTGGTGAGGAGGCAATGCTCGTAACAAATTTTGATTCCACCTTCAACATGGCTTGTTAACAAGTGAAACTAGTTTCGAGTGGCAACCATAAGTTAACCTACCGCATGTTGAAAAAATAGATACGTGAGAGAAACATGTGAAACTACATATCCCACAATGGTCATGATAATGTCTGAGAGGGAAAAATCACATATTGTATCCTAGAGCCAACAACATGCACTGATAGCATTGAAAACCATCAAACACTTACTACACATCCTTGCCTAGGAAAGAGAGATGCAAAGCAGATCTATATGAAACAAATTAAAGACACTACTTCCATTGCATGTGTGATTTGTGAGGAATTGAATTTTGAAAAAAACACTAAGTCTTTCACCCCCGACTTGCAAAAATAATACCTCGTCTTGACACTAAATGATAAAACATTTTCCACTAGAAATATTTGTCTTCCATGCAAATGATCACTTGAAAATGGAAAATTGCCACACTTTGCAACACCTTACCAAAGAATATGTAACACACCACTACCATATGTAAGTACACTTACAGAAATTGAAGAGAGACTTGTGTCTCTATGAATTGCATTTGCACAAATCAGACCCTGGGGCTATAAACGACCCCAAATGCGCTTAACATGATCAATTATTAATGTTCCTGTCCAACTAGATGTTGTGCAAAAATCCCGTCCACAATTCATGAGCGAGACAATGGAAATTGTTGTAGCTCTCAAAATACATTTGCAATACAAGAATGCATACCAGATAGGTAGAGGGAGTATGCACATTTTCATGAAAGAATTAAAAGAATTATGTTCTAGGGCCCTGTACAAAGCACACAACATTTGTATAAATGATAATTGGCACCATGTTATTGAACAAGGAAATGACAACTCTGCAAAAACATTTGACACTACCAGTGAATTTGATACAATCTATGAATCACAGAATGAAAGACTTGCTGAAACATTGATACACAGATTCACTGACTCACAACGCATTCATGACTTGCAAGACAAGATTGTTAAAATTGCACCTGCTGAAAGGAAACATCCACTTGGAATATTCAAGGAAAAATTGTTGAGTAAATGAACTTCCCAACACTGTTCTATGGATACCCACATTCTAGTGACATCACAGAATGATTCAACTACCAAAAAATAGTTTGATGCGAACTGCTACATTCAAGTGGTGACTTCTCCTATCACATAACAAATTTGTTTTTCAAAACAATGTGCATGATAATTAAGAAATTTCTCTCTTGCATGTGGGTTCGAATAAGAAAAGTCCAACTATAAGGAAGAAATTTATTGGCCAGCAATGTCAAGTACAAAGAAAACCTAGAAAAAATACTAAAATTTGATATTGGATACATAGATTTCAAAAACATTCGCATCTCTCCTGACTACTTGCAACAAAACAAGAAAACTGTATTTGCAATGATTTGACAATTGGGACCCCCAATGTTTTTCATCACATTTACAAGTACAAAGCATCATTGGGATCCATTGGTCACTGCGATGTCTTCATTGTATAGGAACAGGAAAAGGAAAAAACAAATTGATATATTGGAAAATAATGACATTGACTACTCATAAGTAAAGACCTAGTGACATGTGCTCATTACTATAGACACAAAATAAATGATTTGACGAAATTGATATGTCATGATGAAATGTTCTTAGGAAAAATATTGGACTACTATTTTTTCACTGAGTTCCAAAATAGAGGGAGTGAGCATGACCATGCACTGTTATGAATAGAGGGTGCACCGGTCTATGGAAATGACAACAACTCACAAATCAAGAAGTTTTTGGACAAATACATAACGTGAAACACAGACCATTTGGATCCATAACTTGCCGAGGTTCATAGACATTACCATACAAGAAGCTGTAAAAAAATAAACAATTCACATTGCATATACAACTTCTCTGTGCCACCAATGAGAACAACACGAATCATAGAACCAATTAGTTTAGAGGACAATGTTCTCATTGAGAAATCAAAATCTGTGTTTACATTTCTAGATCAACAAGACTTCGATGACTTAATGAGATTCGAGGACTTCTTGGCAGAACTAAATCTAACAAAACATGAGTACATCCAAGTGATACAATCTACACTTAAACAACCAACAATTTTCATTAAACGTAAACCTTCACATATTTGGAACAACGGTTTATCCAAGGACATGCCAATTATGTGGAATGCAAATACATATGCACAATATGTCCTCAATGCATATGCTGCAACATCATATTGTACCTCGTACATGACAAAGGTTGACAAATCTATGACAAGTGCATTTAGAAGAATACACAGAGAACATGAAAAAAGTCATATTGATGCTATGCAAATGATACATACACTTGGAAATACATTACTTAATCTTCAACAAATGTCTTCTCAACAAGAAGTTCACATTGCACTTTCCCTACCTGTGAACTATATTTCAAGGAAATGTGTCTTCATAAACACATCTCCACTTGACACACGCACATTCGTCCTTAAACCACCATCTTTGCTAGACCAAGAGCCTGATAATTCAGAGGACATGATATGTCGCTCTATTATTGATTATTGCCTCCAACGTCCACCTCCTATTAAGCATATCTGCCTTGCAGAGTTTGTATCGCATTAAAAAAAAATGGTACACCCATATCAAAAAGAAAAAAACCAAATGTAATAGGCTTTGTCAAATACAACAAACACATAGAATATAAAAAAATTTGTAGAGAAAAACTATTGTTGTACGTTCCATTTGATCAAAATGAAAAAACATTAAAACATAACTTCCCTACATGGGAAGCTGCATATATGACTTATGAGACTACAGTACAAACCAATGAGGCTAGTTTTACATACAATGTCAACCCAACATGGGGTGATTTAGAAAGTGTTGTTCATGAACTAGAAAACCCTAAAAATGTTGATGAGACATTAACAAACCATAAAACAACTAGAACTCTCTGTGAGTCCTACGACTTGCAAGAAGATTTTCCTTGTCCTCGAGCAACCACCATCGAAAAACGTATCAATCTTGGATTTCAAATCACAAAACATTCTTTCTTTATAGAAAATAACGAATACTACAGAGTTAGACGAATGTTGAATCGAGAATAGCAAGAAATCCTAAAGGAAATTACAATGAAAAATGCTTAAACATGCACACTTCTATGCACTTGTTCCTTATAGTCATGACAGGAACAAGCAAGACATTCACAGCGAAAGCACTATTCCAAATTCTTATACGAATCTATGATTCAAACAATTCGACTAACCCTATGAAACCAAAGGGACTAATAGTTTCATATACATGAAATGTTTCATATAATGTAGGTGGAACAACAATCCACTCTGCATTTTTAATTCCTTTTAACAAGTCACATTCTCTTCCACTCAGCAAGGAAATGTTAGATACCTTGTCTAAGATTTATGATGAACTACAACTTGTCTTCATAGATGAGGCATCTTTGATTGAAAGTCGCTTCTTATATTCCATTGATAATCGGCTGAGAAACATAAAACATGTGCACACCAAATACTTTGGGGACATTGACATGATATTCTATGGGGATATTTACAAGGGATATCCCATCCAAGATTCTCTGATATTTGAAAAACCTACGGTCAATATGCAAATAGTGACCCATGAATTTTGGAAAGACAATATAAAATGGTTTGAATTACATACTACAATGCGCCAGACAAATTAAAAATTTATTTCAATTCCTAATTGAATGAGGACAAACATCCAAACATGTGATGACTTAACATATATCAATTCAAGGTGCATGCAACCTGCACCAACAGACCCAAAATTCCCTTACCTGTTCTACAATAATAAGGATGTTGCAATTCATAACAGGTACATGCTATCGCTCATGCCTGGCGATGATATCATCATCAATTCAATTGACCTTGAAGAAGACAACCATGGAAATGTACCATGTCATCAACATACAACCACGTTGCCTTTGCAACTTGTCCTAAAATTAGACATGCTAGTTGAAATACATGCCTGCAACTATGATTCGTAGGATGGCTTGGTGAATGGTGCATATGGAATACTCAAATATTATACCAAAACATAAAACGTTGATGTCCTCTGGATTAATTTCCATGACCCTGTTATCGGACAAATGGGTAAGTGTGGACAAAAACAAATCTCCCTACTTTCAACCCAAAACTAGAACAAAACAAGACATAATATAAAACTTTCCCTAAGTTTTAACTATCAAGCATACTAACTAACACGAGATAAATGATATACCTTTTAAATGTCATTTTTCCTTGCTAGTGTCATCCTCGCTCCATTTCAAGGCTTATGAGGTGATGAACCTATAAAAAGACACAATCCAACGAAGTGAAAGAAACAATGTATACTCAACAAAACCTATGTATGTGATCAAGGAGTCATACAATAAAATAAGACCAATTTTATGGGAAAGAAATATATCATTGTATTAAAGAATGTGGAAGAAAGATAAAACCAGATGCCTTGATGTTGTCAAGTTCCTTCCAATAGTTCCTTTCTTCCCACACACTTCTACTCCTTGGATTCTGAGATCAACAATCTATCTTGACAAAGAAAAGATCAAAGCCAACATACAAGCTCCAAAAACTCCAAGCTACAAAACTCAATAACTCAATCAAGCTAGATTTCCTAATGAGAAATCCTCTCCTTTTATAAGATGAAAATGATAGGGTGAGTAGGTTAGGATAAACCCATGAGAAAAGGGATGCGAATCAGATCCAAACCGATCGGAGGCCACCTCACCCTTGAAGCTTCTATTCTAGAAACGTCGAGAAAATGCTCTTTTTCCTTCGTACAAAAATTGTCGCACCCTTAGAACTGAGAAAAATGTGACGATGTCGCAGGACACTATGGTGAAACCTGTGAAAATCCTATATCATCACACCCTTAACACTAATTAAGGTGCGACGATCCCTTTTCATCATGTTTTTACAAAGGAAAATGTAATTTTCATATTTTTGGGAAAATGTATCTTCATTCTTATTCAGAGATTCAAGCCATTGATCCTTATAAAGACAAAGGATAGGTTTACATCATTAACGGTCATAAGGGTGACGAAAATAATGTGTAATAGTAATGCCCCCAAATTATGAAGTTAGAAAAAAGTGATAGATGAAATACTTTGTCGAGTGTGTGTAGGGAACAAGAAACACATCAGTAGGAATCATGCCAACAAACAAGGAAATGCAGTACAATTATATATCATCACTGAGGTAGGCATTCCCATACTTATAATAAAAATGAATCAAATCATAAATGTTGACATGCAAACATCCATGTCAATTAATATAGGTCATGGCCACCAAACATACACTGTGGATCCATGCCATTGTGACTCAAATCTGAACATAGCCACCAAAAATACATTGTGGATCTATGTGTTAAAGACTCAAACTTGAACATAGCCATGAGACATACACTATCGATCTATGCAACATTACAATCTGAATATACTCCAATGCAACCTGAATCTGTCAGAAAAGATCTTGGTCTTCTTCTCCATCACTCTATAGTACGAATCTAACCATGCGAATACATGTGTTGAAGTCAAACATGGTAGAAACCACTTGATTAGCGGTCATTAGTGTATACTGTTAACAAGGGCGAGGGAAATCACCATTAATATCAATGAATCCCAAGGTACAATAGTACAATCCAATAGGTGTGAATTTATGATCTGAAGTCGAACACTCGACTGAATCTCCCGATCAAAGGTTAATAATGAAAACCCACTGTCGAAATTGAGGAAACCTGCCATTGAGGCATGCAAGTTCCAAGGTACCAATTATTTTCTAAGTCTAATTCCTGGATAATGAGTTGAAGTTGATAGGAAAACACTCGTCATAGGAGGGCCTTAATGTATCCCCCATCAATGACACAAAACATGTAACAAGATTTGAAGTAGATCAGAGTAAAAAGTGATTCAGGATTGACTCGGGGATGGACAATGCAATATAAGGCTTAAGGATTGCAGAAATGACCAACACAATTGAAGGCTTTCTGGGTTGAACTTCTCTTTGAACATATTGACGACACAACAACTGTCTTGGAAAAACTGACTCAACAACAGGGATCACATAACGAATTGTAATCTTCTAAAGGAGTATGATCAAGATACAAGAATATTTTCCAACCTAGACACAAAGCGAGTAAAAGAGTGTCATGTTCAAAAGTGACTCTTCCATAGAATACAGGTTTATATACATTTCTTTCCAAATTCTCCCCCACCATTTATGGTGAGTACCTCTTTATTTTTACACAAGCTTGAGGAGGGTAACATATGCTTGAACTGTAAGCTCATCCTTTAGATGAGTCCGTCAAAGTATGTTTAACGAACCCTAGGAACAAATGGTTCGGTCTCATATGGGCCTTTTGATGTTTATTTTACGAGTCCAAAGAAAGTAAACTCAAGGGTTTTTCATGTTTAGAGAGTCTGAAAAACACTTAAAGGAAACTCCAAAATGTATTTTTCCGTAAAGTAGTCCAATGAGACCAAAAAAAAGATAAAATACCGATCAAAAGACATGTTTTCTAATACTTTAACAAGCGTGAAAAGAAAAAGATCGCTCGACAATGTTTTCATGTTTAGAGAGTCTAAAAAAATATTAAAGGGAACTCAGGGGGGTTCATTTTTCATATAACCTTTACGAGTCCGAAAAAGTGATATACGTTTACTCGGTTACATTCTCAGGCATTTATGAGCATGAGAAAGAACAAAGACTAAGCTCAGGATTGTTTTCATTTTTATGCAATCTTAAAACAAAACAAAACTATGCTTGAGATAGATTTTATTTTTACACAAGCTTAAAACTAAACAAAACTATGCTTGGACAATTTCATTTTTACACAAGCTTGAACTAGAGGAAACTATGCTTGAGGTAGGTGGTTTCATTTTTACACAAAATTGAACCAGAGAAAACTATTCTTGTGACTTCCCAACGCATTATCCATGGGATGTTTGGTACTTTGTCGCCAGCTTAAGAAGCTAGTGACTTAACTTCAACATGAAGTCTAGAGGCTATAAGAAAATGCCCCCCCAAGCTTCGTTTCATCCAACTGCAAAGGCAAATGAAAAGAAGCTTCAAATACTATACGTAAAAAAGTACTTGACTCAATCGAAGAGGGGGAAAATCTATTTCATTTTTTAACGAGATTGACATAGAAACAAGAACTATGCTCAAGAATCTAGGTTCAATCCCCAGACCTCTGTTTCATTTTTTAATGAGATTGACATAGAAACATGAACTATGATCATAACCTCTATTTCATTTTTTAACAAGGTTCCCACAGAAACACAAAACTATCCTCACGACCTCTTTTTCATTTTTTAACGAGGTTGTCACAGAGATGCAAAAACTATCCTCGTAATTGGTTTCATTTTTTAATGAGCTTGAAATCAGAAAACCATGCTCAAAGATGGTTTCATTTTTAAATGAGATTGAAATAAGAAAACCATGCTCAAAGTTGGTTTCATTTTTAAATGAGATTGAAATCAGAAAACCATGCTCAAGAGACTCTTCTTGATCATGGCTTCCAAGAGAAAAATGCTCCGGAAGGACACAATGTCAAAGGACAAAACTCAGTCATGGCCAGGGATGATTTTAAGGATGGAAATTTATTTTAAAATGTAGAAACCTTGGTGAATCTTACTAATCTTTCATATGCCAACTATAAATGTTTGGCGATATTTTTGTAAAAATATTCAAATTTGTAAGGATTTTATATAGTTTGTATAAAATTTTGACGATTTTTGAGGTAAAATAATATTATCCTATAGAATTTGGGTGAATCATTTTTAGAATAGCGAATATTTTTTTGGGAAAAACCATGGAAAATTATCCCATGAGCGATTTTTAGCCCCTAAAATCATCGATGGTCATGGCTTCCAAGAGATATTCATTTGAAGGAAGAAACACACTCTGGAAGGAACACATGTCGAGGGCTGCAATACGGGTAAGGAGACCAGGCTCTAAAATCTCTATCAAAGAGATCACCATGTCAAATATTGGATCTAAGTCATAAGAGACTAAGATTACAACGAGAGGCTCATCTTCATTAGCAGGTGAAGGCATGGGGGACAATGCCACATAATTGACCTGTGGCAGGGGCGATACCGTTTGCATATATGAACCATTTAGAGAGGTTATTGAGTCAGGACCAATGAATGAAAGTTGATCAATAGTTACAATTCTTCCATCGTGAGGGAAATATATCACAAGAAAAAGAGTGGACACATAGCTTTCATGGAATAGACATAATCTTGCCCAAGGAGTAAATTGAAATCCAAGGGGTCTTGGAATACCATGACGTCAATAAAGACAGTTTTCCCTTCCAAAGTTATGGGAAACTGAGGAAGGACTCCTAAAGGTTGATTGGTTCTTCTGTTAAAATCTAACAGACTCTGGGTAACCAGTGCAAGCTGAGGATAATCCAAAGCTTTCCAATCAATAAAGTACAAAATACTAACGGATGCACCGTCATCTATAAGTGTATGAGGAATGTCCCAACCACAAACTTGTACTGTAATCTTGAAAGGAATGTGAGAGGGAAGATGAAGTCCATGTAGAGCACCCCAATCAAAAAGTATGGCCTCATTACTTGAAGGGGGTTCCACGGGAGAAAGAGGAATTTCCCCCAGCACAATAGATTATGTATCAATGAGAAACACATGGGAAATATCTGGTTTACTTTCTAGCAGGAGATTAGGATCGACCGACAATGAGATCAGATCAACCACTTGAGTTTCATTCTCCAAGGGGAGAATGAGGTCAACGGATGGAAACAGATCGACTGCTTGGGTTTCACTCTCTAATGGGAGAGTAGGATCGACTGAGGATGGGACCGATTCGACTAGTTTGTCAACTGGTGCAACTAAGGACATGACTAGATTGACTACATGATCAACCAGACTGACCGACGAAGGGAGTAGATTGATCATTCCATAAACTACAGATGGGTCAAGAGTAAGATTGCGATAAGCATCTAGAAGTTGAGGTTGGGAAATAGTCATGTCTTCCAGTAATTTCGAGGCTTCGTCCATATGAGGGAAAATGTGAGTTTGATGACTCCCTCCACATAACATACACTGGAACTTGACTCTACTTTTCTTCTTCCCAATGGTATTCTAAATAGTTGACAGGAGGTCATAAACATGTTATTCAAAGGTTGACGAAATGGGTTGGAAAGGGCTTGTAGGCCATGCTTATATAACCTTGGATAGACCAGAGCAATCTTTAAGAAGATGGCTACCCTTACAAATCCTACAAGGGTACTTGTGCTTACGAGTTTTTTGGGTGATCTTAGTATCATCAACACTCCTAGAATGATTATCAATGACTGGTTGTTTTCCAACATGTATGGAAGTGCTTGGAAGCTTGGAACCTTGCTTATTTTTCTTGTTCTTAATCTTCCATTTCTTGTTCTTCTTATCCATCGGGTTACTAGCTTCAAAGATTTCACTCGACAAAGAAGATGAAACAGAAGAAGACCTTGCAAATGAAGAAGGCGAAGAAGATATTATTGGTGAAGAGGCAAAGGATCAACATGAGGTTGATTCTCTTGGGGGGAAGTGCTTACAACTGAAGCACTTGCTGCATTTAGGATTACCTGAGTGGAAAAAACCCATATCGGTAATCCAATTATGAGCCCTGGAAGGCTCAAAGTAGTGAAGTAAGGAGGACCAACATTTTTGTAAGAAGGAAAAACAAAAGGATCCCCTAGAGCAGGGGTTACTTCATTGGTCATTCCTAGAATTAACTCCATAAAACACAGATCCAACCTAGAGTCTTCTAGGGAAAATAAACAACACATGCTAAAAATCTAGGAAGCAAGCAAGCAAACAAAAAACTTCTCACAATGAACGCACTAGTTGGCGATGAAATCCAATATTGCGAGAACAATATAAGAAGGGGATGAGATAGAGCAGGTGGAAAAGTTACATTGACATCATGCTTAATAGACTTATGCCCCAGTGCAAGCTCCCACACTTAATTGTGGGTATACCCTCCAAGGATCTCGAGCGAGTTTAGCCAACGTCGATTCCATGTACATCAAATACTTTCCCGTTCACTGTCACCTTGTGTAAAGACCCTAAAGCGATAGGCCACTAAAGTTACCAATTATGACAATGATGACTGGGGAAACAATCAACATTCCAATCCACGTGAAAAGACAGGGTATCTAAGCCCAAACTCATCTCGAGAAGGTCCCCATAGGATTTTCTTCTCAAGTGACCCCAAATAATACGCATAATCTCTAAACTGAGACCAAAAAAGTAGGGTGAGTAAATCTTCCAGTCCTAATGCGACCTCATGATTGACCCTTGTGTTAGAAGGGCTTCCCAGGACAAAATGTAGCAAGTGGATTTCACTGATCTCTAACACAAGATTCTATGTTTGTTTGCAGCTTTGGAAAGTTGTCTTTCACACCTATTCCAAAGCCCTAAAACTAATCTAATGTAGGTTTGCTACCATAAAATATAAAAAATTCTAATCAATTTTTATAAGCGCTTTATTTTAAGGCTGTTGTTTACTCAAGAGGAAAATGGAATGGATTAGATGATGTTTTGACCGACTATAAAAAATGCAAAGAAATGAGAATGTGAATATTTCACTTCAATGAAAGTTATATTATGAGAAGGAGAAAACGTTTATCATTCCCAGATGCACAATGTCCCAAAATTTTATTAAACTCATTAATATTAATATCTTTAAGAAATGAGCCAAAGAGACTGTACACCAATTCAAGACCAAAAAATGCCAAAAACCATGCAATTTTGTTACTTCAAATGCAAAGAAGCCCCAATCTAAAAATTTTCTTTTAAAACGAACTATTCATAAAAAAGAAATGTTCTTTCACTAAACAATTCTAAAGAAAAAAAAATGCATTGTAATTGAAAGACACTCAAAAAAAGAGATCAAATATTTCAAAAGAAAACAAGCTAAAACAAGGCAAAGATGGCTGAAAGAAGATTCAAAGTTGTCAAGCAGGATGTAATCACCCCAAACACTTATCACAGATCTAGGCAGGGAAAACCATCAAAAACTAAATCTTTTCAAAAAATCGTCGCAGCCTACCAGCCAACACAATGCGACGATCCTAGAGTGTTGCGGGCCAGAGAAAAGTACAGTGCGAAAATGTCACAGTGTGTCTAAAGGCAGGATGCGTTGATCCTATATTGCCTCATTGTCTCTCAAAGAAGGATGCGATGATCAAAGGAAAAATGGAAAAAACAAAAATCATGAAGGTTTTCTAGTGAAATTAAATAGTCAGACAGTCAATATGGATCTCCCAATGACTCAGAAAACAGAACCTGGGCAATCAAAGCAAGAAAGAAAGACTACTAGAAAAACAATTTTTTCCCCAGTATGGTCACCAATTTTTTTATCGAAAAAATAGGTAAGTGCGAACAAAAACATATCTCCCTAATTTCACCCTAAAACTCGAACAAAACAACACAAAATATAAAACTTTCCCTAAGATTTAACTATCAAGCATACTAACTAAGAAGAGATAAATGACATACCTTTTAAATGTCGTTTGTCCTCGCTAGTGTCATCTTCGCTCCATTTCAAGGATTATGAGATGATGAACCTGTAAAAAGACACAAGACAACAAAGTGAAAGCAACAATGTATACTCAACAAAACCTATGTATGTGATCAAGGAGTCATACAATAAAATAAGACCAATTTTATGGGAAATAAATATATCACTGTATTAAATAATGTGGAAGAAAGATACAACTAGATGCCTTGATGTTGTCAGGTTCCTTCCAACATTTCCTTGCTTCCCACACACTTATTCTCCATGGATTCTGAGATCAAAAATCTATCTTGAAAAAGAAAATCTCAAAGCCAACGTACAAGCTCCAAAAACTCCAAGCTACAAAACTCAGTAATTGAATCAAGCTAGATTTTCCAATGAGAACTCCTCTCCTCTTATAAGCTGAAAAGGATAGGGTGAGTAGGTTAGGATGATCCCATGAGAATAGGGATGCGACTCATATCCAAACCGATTGGAGGCCACCTCACCCTTGAAGCTTCTATTCTAGAAACGTTGAGAAGATGCTCTTTTTCCTTCGTACGAAAATCATCTCACCCTTATAACTGAGAAAATTGTGATGACACTGCAGGACACTGTGGTGAAACCTACGACGATCCTAGATCGTCGCACCTTTAACACTAAGAAAGGTGCAACGATCCCTTTTCATAAGGTTTTTACAAAGGAAAATGTAATTTTCATCTTTCTGGGAAAACGTATCTTCATTCTTCTTCAGGGATTCAGGCCATTGATCTTTATAAAGACAAAGGATAGGTTTAGATCATTAATGGTGATAAGGGCGATGAAAATAATGTGTAACAGACCCACATATTGGCCACCGACAAGAAAACAAGTTAGCTTATCTATATAATTCAAACACTACGTGTGATTGGACACCTATCGTACGAATTTCAAAACCAGTATCGACATCGGAAAATATAGGTCATCTGAAGATTTGAAAACAGTTTCCAATTAAACTTGCATGTGCGCATACAATCCAAAGATCACAAGGGCTAACACTTGATAGTGTTTTGTTTGACCCTATTGGAATACAAATACATGGACTTGTATACACAACTCTATCCCGTGTCAGAAGCATAGACTCCTTGTATTTTCTAATCACTCTTACAGAAGATAACTTCAAATTCAACAATAAAGTTTATATTGAGATGCAACGCCTTAGGACTAACGCAAAATGGCATCTACAATATGATTACCAATCCATAAAAAAAAAATCATCTGTATCAATTCTCTCACTTAACACACGCAACTTACATGCACATATGAATGATATACAAAATGACTATGACACAATGCAATCCGATATTTTGTGCTTGCAAGAAACATACATGACATTATGCATGCAAAACAAACAATTTCCAAATCACAATTGCATATCAAGTTACATTACACATGGAGTGATGATATTAGTTAAAAAACATGTAACAATTTTGGAGCATATGCATTTCAAAGAAAACAATGTTGAGATGGTGCTAGAAAGAGTAATCTTCCATGAATCAGAAATTGCAATATTGAATCTCTATGCTGCTTTGCATGCAAAATTTCCCAACGTACTGAATATTGTTTCAAATGGATTACATCATTTACATATGAACGAAATCATTTTCATTCTAGGAGACTTCAATATTGGCATGATACAAAATAGTGCCAGAACAAAAGAATTGGAAAACTACATGTACAATTACAGTCTCCACTTTCTTTTGGATAAGATAAACCATGTACAAAACACACTTATTGACCATGTGGTTGGGTGCTAAAGATGTCCTAAGAACAACCTTAGTATAACATTAATTTTATCAATCGATGATTCATCTTTTTCTCTCAAGATTGTCCACAAAATCTATGTGGATAAGTTGTAGAGGTTTAAATCATGTAGATAGTTCATTTACAACAAATCTAGATTCATCTAAATTACTATAGAAATATGTTTCTTCACATATTAACTACAAAATCTAAAACTAATAATTCAATCAAAAGGAAATATACTCTAAGCAATAACACACCTTGAAAAGAAACATCAATTAATTATTGAACTCATTCATCTATCCAGGAAACAACAATTTAATATACAAAAACATCAATGAATCAATCTCTCAAAGAACAGTCATTAATCAACCTATTCAAAAGGAACAACGATCTATTAATATTTGAGAAGGAACAACAAATGAAAAATTAATGAAAAGAATCAGCAAGTGATAAATTGACAACAATCAGTAATTGAACATCAATCGATAATTTCCAAATAGAATGGATAACCTCTGCGAATGGAATAACACAATCAATTCATAATAGAAACAACACGTTAATGAATCTATTCTAACTGCTGAAGGAAATACTAACCCACAAAATTACCATAGAATCAATAAAAATATAGATAAGACAGTAGCTCCTATCGACTAGGCCCAAGGTCTTCAGAAGATACTGTTATGAAAAACTCAGTACACGGAAATGGTCAAAACACTTGAAACTTCCATTAATTTCAGAATTGATAAGCCATTTACAACTGGGTTGTTGTGCAGAGTATCAACAGTTAGGAGATCAGAATTATGACACTCCCCTCTTTATCGTTCACTTTTTTATATATATTACAATAACACAAGTGAATTAAGTTATCCTGAGGATCAAGAGATCCTCATGATTGCTTTTACTATTTTATAAACATTTCAAGATAAAAATCAATCTTCCTTGAATCGTCTCGTGCCTGATTTCTTTAGTCTTCAATGGACTGCGTATTTTTATTAAATTCTTGATTATCCTCGATTAACAACAATTGCCCATTTCTGCATAAAATCAAAGTAATTCAAACCCAAAGTTTAGAAAATATCTAATATTATTTAATATTATTTTCAAAAGTTTTTTTTTAATTATTTTCTTTCCTGATTACTTCAAACTAATAGATAAGCCAACAAAGAATATATCATAAACCAAAGTAACAAGAAGAATATTTATACCTTTTTCTTACCCCAACACATGTATGGTCAAATGTGGCCATTTCACAATACAACCTCTTTATCTTAGACACATACTGGTCTGATCACGATACAATTTGTATTGTACTTGAATTATGAAATATACATCAAGCATATTACAAAATCGCATTTCCATGTCTCGAAGCATATGTGGTTAACTTGTTGCACAAAACCAAATTATTCAGCTAGAATCATCCAATCTCTTAGTTTTTCCTAGTTTGTAATATATTTTGGGCATAAAAAATTCTATATAGACACAAACATGGATCAATAAAAACAAAGGTACATGCTTCTAACACTATATGTTACTCTATTCCTTTGATTATAATTAACTATATGTAAATATTCTTTGTTTTTCCTTACATACCAACTTACATTCATGCTCATTGTATTTTGTACTTTCCTTCATTGAAACACACATAATAACTCGACAAGGCAAATAACTATTAACCAAAAATGTAGAAGAAGACATACGAAGGTGCATGCTTCTACCCATATTCCATATTCCATTTCTTTGTATTTCATTTATTCTGTCTATATTTTTTCTATTGATTTGCAACTCATTTTTTTTATATGTAGATACTACATATCTTCCTACATATTAACTTATCTTCATGTCAATTTTATTTTCTGTGCTACTAAATTGAAATAAATAAAATTGTATTCAATCTTTTTTACACGTGTTCCTACATAGAAACTTGGCTTCATGTCCATTGTATTCTCTGCATTGCTACATTGAAAAAAAATAGACTAATTGAACAGGAGGATGAATCCGTATGTGCCACAGCTGAGGAAGATGAACTACAATCTTCCAAAAGGTATACCAACAATAATAGTAAATCAAACACAATGCATGTGCTTAATGTACATCCATATCAATTATGAGCAATATACAATGCATATGCATATTTAGTTGTTATCATGTTTGATGTACACATGTTTTCATCAGAAAAAGTTGGAAAAGTGACATGGGCATGGGTATTCAATCATCGCAAACATCAACACAATGACAAGGCCAAAGGTAAAGATTCATAGATTGTGCTCTTGCTATGTTTAGGAAACACATATCCTCAGTTATTTATTCAAATATTCCATGGTAAATATGTTTATGTCATTTACAACACATGTTTTTTAGTTCACAAGAACTATCAACGAGTACAAGTGAAATGCCCAACATAGTGCAAGGTCCAGAGACTAAGAGGTATGGTTACAAAACTCTAACCTTCATACTTTATCCAAATTGTGCATCTACTTGTACATTGATGCAAACAAAAAAAAAAAAGATATGTATATAGACTGCCATTCACATTACTTTTCTTGTTCAAAAAAAAATTTCACCAGGTCTAAACTTATACCACTCAATATACTATCAATAGAAGGCTTGAACAACCTCCGAACTGGACAACTATTCATTGCAGCCATAATGGTCATGTATAACACCTAATTAGACAAGGAAAACAAAATTAGATGCATTATGCATGCAGACATGACAGAAAATGAAACCATGATGATAGTTACACTGACTATCCCTACACAACGTGTCTAGAAACATGCAGAGAATATCTTGCCAGGTAATGAGATATCCATTACAAATTTCAATATATTACCAAAAACAGTATATGATCAAATTATATTGCTCAATGAAACAAGTGTTGTCTAAAACGTTCCCGTGATTTTCTCATAATATCATTTCGTACCGTACACAACAATCAACCAATTTGTAGAGAACAATGACATTTACCCAATTAGAACCATTGGTGCAGTTATCACATTTGCAAGAAAAGTTGGCTCGCAACATATTCTCCATATAAAACATGGAAACTCAGACAACGACAAGGTAGTGGTACTGTTTTCCATACCCTTTTTTTCTGTCCCTTTCTTTGACTTGATGATATATCTTAGACATCTTACATAACTATTAAACTGTTCCATGGTGCAACTACAATTGTTCGACACCTATGTAGATTTATTTTCCTCAATGGAGCAACAATTGCATAAATGGCAATTTCCAATTATGTTGTTCAAAAATATAACGAAGAAAAAAGATGTTAAATAAAGGATCTTTTGCACAACCCAAGCAACATTTGTAATGAAATTGTGAACAAACATAGTGCAAGATCTCAAGAAACTAACTAGCTCCACAACTATTGTACATACACATATACACCTGCAACAACAATTTGCACAAAAAAAAATTCCTTCAACAACTTTGTGCCACTTTTTTGTTGTACACATATATATTATATTGTTCAATATATTAAATAATATGCTCATGTGTGCAGGTTGAGGGTGTTCTGGTTGTAGCAAATGCCTATTCGACCCCCTTCGAGCATGTATCTTCCAATTTCAATTCTCCTGCTTCTGCCTATGCATTCATAAATGATGGAACAATTGATTGTCTACGATGCAGTGCAAAATTCCCTTGCATATATAGTCATTGCGTCAACGCTGGCATACGAACCCTCAACAACACAATTGTACAATGTACAATTAGACAATTTGTATTAGAAGATGTGCTTCATGGGTTGACATAATTTCCATATGAAATATACCTACATAAAAAGAAAAAGATTGTCTACATGATATGTGACTTCCGCGTCCATAGCAAATTTACCTTAAATGAGGACAATGCCATACTGCATATCAGTTGAACCCCCCCAAAAAAATTACATATCATGCATTGACAAGAAATGAAACAATTTGATCTGTTTCTATCCATGTTACCCAATCGAGATATGAATAACGTTTTGCACTACCATGGCAAAGCGAACTGGAGACACATAAGATTGTTGAGTCCAGGAATGAAAAGCATGAAGAAAAAACTCATACGAAGTACCCAATTGTGAATAAATCAGGTCCATCATTTGAGATGTCAAAATGGATTTCTCTTCTGGATAGATCCATCATGCATTTTCAATAATATTTCAAATTTTGCATTGTTCAAAGTCCATTAAGTTAAATGGTGACAATTTTTTCCAGAACTAGTAATGTTAGAACATTGTCATCTCAACACGATCTTGGTTCATAGTAATATTAGAAGAAAATGTTCATAGTGATATTGGTTCATACTAATATAGAAATCAACGAATTTCTTAGTGCCCATTTGGGAGTTTGGTTATAGAAGGGATACAATTCCCACTCTTTGCTAATTTTTGCTTGTGTTGTGTTTGCCAAATTTTTGAGCATGTGCTTTGTTGTTGTAGTTCAAGGTTCTCATGGGCCTAGTTTTTGGATTATGACTAGATAATAGATTCATGATCTTAGTTATTTTTCTATGATCTTAAGGAATATACAAGTCCTACCTTTCCTTTTAATGCAGGCTCTGTGGAGAAAATGTAATATGTAGTTCATTTAACTAGTTTTGCTTGATTAATGAAATTACCAAAATTTCATTTTGGAAATATTTTGAAAAAAAAAGATATGTGCTAGTTGAAGTCAAATAGAAATATGTTATCAACCACAAAAAATTTATATTCAAGTTTGTCATTGTTATACTTATGCTCAAATTGACAGTACAATAACTTTATTTCAACAACCCTCCATTGATATCTCTTTATCTTTTCGATGCTTCTCTTATGAAAATACATCCTCGAAACTATAAGTATGACTCACTTTCTCTATTCTTTGATTGAACTGCATGTAGAGCTATGTAAACAAATTTATAGTTTTTGTTTGTCCTAAATTACTCTACCCCTTGATGCTAAAGGGCAGATCTAGGCCACCACGAGTTTGGAATGCTCGTTCTTTTCAATTTGTTGATCAGTTAGAGGGTTGGTTCACCAAGCCAAGAGCATGGCGAGATTGGAAAGATGTTTTGGGTGAGGGTTCTCCTTGCCTGCTTTTGTACCAATCTCAAACAAGTGACATAATAAAGGTAAAAAACGGAGGGAAACAACAAACCACTCAATTAATAATCTGGTGCAAGAAGTTTAATACTTAAAATAATGTTTCAACACATTAAACAATGTATAAAAAACACAATTATTGTCACAGGTTGCAATACAAACAAGTCTTCATCAAAGCATTAGCTTTTCTCATAGGTACCCCAGGTGCACCCCAGTCGCTTGAACTAACTGATAGTTTGATCTACCAAATCAACCTCCCTATTATCGAATTGGAAAAGGCGAATATTGTGGGATCTGAATTTGTTTTTGTGTGGATCTTGAATTGGGAAAAATTGTTGGTTATTTTAGTTTTCTTAAGGCATTTTCACAGTAAGAATGCAACATTATGCTAGCCCATTGATATCTACAAAGGTGTTGATGTCATGTCCCTAATTAATATTGTTCATATATTAAAGATTGTCATATTTGAGAATATGCTTGCATATAACAATGTTAAGTCATATATTTTGTCTATTACTTTTGGGTTTGAGAAAAATTTGTGAGCCGAAAACACCCTTCAAATTGGAACATGGTTTACATTTGGGCCAAAAAAATACTATTAAAATAAAATAATATGAATAGTATTGAAATAAATATAAACAAAATATCTTTAAACTTGAATCAGAGATTGTCAAGCTCCAAGTATATTTCATAGCTGAGAATGTTTTTTCCATAGTTAATGTATTTCTATCGCTTGATAATTATCATACCAAGTGTTGTTATGTGAGGGATAAATTTCTTTTCTCCCTTTCTTTTTCTTGTTCTATACTTACCCGTTTTTCCCTTTTCTTCTTCCCCTCTATTATCCCTTTCTGGCTCTATACTTAGTCTCATTTATATGATCGTGGGTTCTCGGATTGGTGGACTGATAGATCCTTATCTCCATCTATATCCTCACATCACGAGTCTGACCAACCATCGTTCCTTTCCATACTTAGCCAATTTCATTCTCGCGAGTTCCCGGGTTGGTGCTATCGAACTCTCATGCCCTGTGTTCCATGGTATACATCTTGCACCCAAAACTTCTATGATCTACAATTCAACCCCATACTCCTTGAACTCATAAGATTCACTCTACCTATGATGATTCTGTCTGACCCCCCTGCCTTTCCATACTTAGTCGATTCTTCACCTTCTGTTGTCACAGATTTGCGGGTTCATGGACTCCTGGGTTCACAAAAGTTTCAAAGCATTTTTTGGTCCCATCCATCCCCACCACCTTTGCACCCTTCCCAATGCACATTAATTATTCTTTTATTAGTGACAACTCACCACAGAGGTTTGAAAATAGTGGCATTAATAAGCAAAAATATCGAGGACATCTCCCATTAAAACGCATTAAACCAAGATTTATGGGAGATTATATTACCATCCTCTAGCATTCATTTTAAATACTATCATGACACAATTATTGTCACATGTTGCAATACAAACAAATATTCACAAAAGCATTATCTTTTCTAACAGGTATCCCAGGTGCATCCCAGTCTCTTGAACTGACTGATAGTTTGATCTACCAAATCAACCTCCCTATTATCAAATTGGTAGAGGTGAATATTATGGGATCTGAATTTTTTTTTTTGTGGAACTTGAATTGGGAAAATTTGTTGGCTATTTTAGTTTTTTTAAGGCATTGTCACAGTAAGAATGAAACATTATGCTAGCCCACTATTATCTACAAAGGTGTTCACATCATGTCCCTATTTAATATTGTGTATATATTAAAGCTTGTCATATTTGAGAATATGCTTGCATATAAAAATGGGTTTTCAAGAAAAATTTGCAAGCCGAAAACACCCTTCAAATTGGAACATGGTTTACATTTGGGCCACAAAAATACTATGAAAATAAAATAATATGAATAATATTGAAATAAATATAAACAAAATCTCTTTAAACTTGAACCATAGTTTGTCGAGCTCCAAGTATATTTCATAGTTGAGAATGTTTTTTCCACACTTAATGTGTTTCTATCGCTTGAAAACTATTATACTAAGTGTTGTTGTGTGAGGGATAAAATTCTTTTCTCCCTTTCTTTTCCCTCTTCTATACTTACCCATTTTCCCTTTTCTTCTTCCCCTCTATTATCCCTTTATGGTTCTATACTTAGTTGCATTTCTATGATCGCGGGTTCCCAGGTTGGTGGACTCATAGATCCTCATCTCCATCTATATCCTCACAACATGAGTCAGACCGACCACCATTCCTTTCCATACTTAGCCAATTTTAGGTTGCGGGTTCCTAGGTTGGTGCTAATTTTAGGTCGCGGGTTCCCAGGTTGGCGCTATCGAACTCTCATTCCCCGTGTTTCGTGATATACATCTTGCACACAAAAATTTCATGATCTACAATTCGACCCCGGACTCCTCTAACTCGCAAGCTTCACTCTGCCTATGATGAGTTTGTTTGACCACCCCATCTTTCCATACTTAGTCGATTATTCACCTCCTGTTGTCACAGATTTGCAGGTTCACGGACTCCCGAGTTCACAAAATTTTCAAAGCATTTTTTTCTCATGTCCATCCTCGCCACCTTCACTCCCTTCCCAGTGCACATTAATTATTATTTTATTAGTGACAACTCACCACACAGGTTCGAAAAGATTGGCATTAATAAGTGAAAATCTCGAGGACATATCCCATTAAAATGGATTAAACCAAGATTTATGGGAGATTATATTATCATCCTCCAATGTTCATTTTAAATACATAATTATTGTCACAGGTTGCAATACAAACAAATCTTCATCAAAGCATTATATTTTCTCATAGGTACCCCAGATGCACCTCAGTCGCCTGAACTGACTGATAGTTCGATCTACCAAATCAACCTCCCTATTATTGAATTTGCAGAGGTGAATATTATGGGATCTGAATTTGTTTTTGTGTGGATCTTGAATTGGGAAAAATTGTTGGTTAATTTGTTTTTTTTAAGGAATTATGACATTAAGAATGCAACATTATTCTATCCCATTGTTATCTACAAAGGTGTTTAGGTCATTTCATGCTTCCAAAAATTCCATTCCCTTTTCTATTTTTCCCAAGTTCTTTTCTCCATTTATTTTCCCTCTTCTATACTTACATGTTTTCCCCTTTTTTTCTTCCCCTATATTATCCCTTTCTGGCTCTATACTTAGTTGCATTTATATGATCACAGGTTCCCAGTTTGGCAGACTCACATATCCTCATCTCCATCTATATCCTCACATCACTAGTCTGACTGACCATCATTCCTTTCCATACTTAGCCAATTTTATGTCTGCGAGTTCTCGGGTTGGCGGTATCGAACTCCCATGCCCCATGTTCCATGATATACATCTTGCACCCAAAAATTATGTGATCTACAATTCGACCCTGGACTCCTCGAGCTTGCTAGCTTCACACTACCTATGATGAATCTGTCTGAACACCCTGCCTTTCCATACTTAGTTGATTCTTCACCTCCTGTCGTCACATATTTGCGGGTTCCCATACTACCGTGTTTACAAAATTTTCAAAGCACTTTTCACTCCCGTCCATCCCCACCACCTTCGTTCCCTTCCCAATGCACATTAATTATTTTTTTATTAGTGAAAACTCACCACACAGGTTTGAAAAGATTGGCATTAATAAGTGAAAAGATCAAGGACATCTCCCATTAAAATGCATTAAACCAAGATTTACGGGAGATTATATTATCATCCTCCAATGTTCATTTTAAATACTATCAGGAGAAAAAGAACATTTTCATCACCTTATGGTTTCATCTCGACAACATTTCTATGGATATATGTTGAATATTTTCGAGCACGAGGACCAGAGTTTTTAGTGGTCCAGAGCTTATTCCTACTATTCATCCCCTTCTGCTCGGAAGGAAGTTATCTGGATGTCTGGAATTGCGTGAGCAGGTTGTGTCCCCAAAGTTTTTTATTGTAAGGAGTTGGTCACCTAGTGTGAAGAGAGATATATTCCGAACCAACAAATTATCCAGTTGCGGGACCATTCCCCAGTCTCCCTATCACCTCAAGTATTTCAAAATATGTTAAGACTTCCCAAGCCAATGCTTACTTTCAAGGAAGAGGATTGAAGGGAGTTCTTAAAGAAGAACAATAATGGACTGGATCTCTTACCGTAATTCTTAGAGGACCCAGTGGGTGTCCTCGAGGACATCACCAGATTACAGGTTAATACATTCAAAAAACATTTCCGAGAAATTGCATGGATTTTCACGAGGATAATGGGACAAGAAAGTACAACCAGCATCTCTCGGATGATTTTGTATATTTTATATTTCACGGTGAAGGAAAAAGCCATATTCGATTGGCGTAAGTTGATTTCCATTAACATCTCTTCCCAATTATCGCAATACAAAAGGGAGAAGAAATTATTTATGTCATCTTATTTAATTTTTGCGATAGCGCATTGCTGTCCATTCCCCAGATTATCTCTGTGTAAGAAGGTAAATTGCGAATTTGACCTAGTAACCTTGTGGTATCATATATTATGAAGACACAAGGCCTCAAAACTTTTTTATGAATTCTTTAATGATTTTTTCTCAGTTTTTAAAGGGTTGATATTTGGAAAGGATTTTCCCCGAATGTCTGACCAGGCGAGCAAGTTCCTGGATAGGAAGGGGACACTGGAACAAATGGAGAACTATGATGTTATAAGGATATTTGGATCCAAAGAAAATCCTTCCTTCCTTCCATGTCACATATCCGATACAATGCTTATTGCTAAGATAGCAAGGAAGTACATCTACTGGTTGTAGTTTTTCCATGAAAAGAAAAAAAAAACAATTCATACCTCTACCTTGGAAAGTAGGGGATTTCATATTCAGGAATATGAACAAGATTGAGGAATTCGCGGGCCACTTCCACAACCCCAATTTTAAATATGTTGAAAAAGTAAAAGGGTTCAACCCTATTGGTATTTTTGTAGAACACCTCTTGGCTGTCGGTTTCAACAATTCTTTCATTAATGCTATCCTGAATGAAGATAAAGATAATGCCTCAAGAAGTCCTTCTCATGACACCAATGAGCTAGAGACAATACTCAACACCAATGAGTCGTACAAGCAGAGATGAAAAGGTTCAAGTGAGAAAAGTTCCCAATCCCCGGTTGTCACGCCCAAGACTATAGCATCTCGGAGCAACGCTCCAACGACCTACCCATGTAAGAAAGTCACACACATTTCTTTAGGCAGAGGAGGAGATAATAACTCTCCTGCCAGTAAAATTGAAATTTCTCATAAACTTCCCATGAGGAAGAAATGAAAAAACATTGTGCAAGAAGAGGAGGGACTGAGGGGATAAAGTGATATCCACGATATCTCCCTTGAAGATATGGAACTAGAATTTGACATTGAAAAAGTGTTCCCCAATGAAGACCACCTAGAGAGAATTGCTCCCCATAACCCTCGGATGGAAATAGCTGGGACAGATACCTTTGACAAAGAAGAGTCTCTTGCATTTCAGAGCATTGTTTTTTACAGTGAATCCAAAAATTTGATTATTGAAAAAAGAAA
>JASDQU010437069.1:140366-153620 GCA_032191745.1 Picea mariana | reverse complement strand
ATCAAATGGAGGAAACTACCGGCTGGAGATTCCACTTGGGAAGATGAGTCTTTTATACAGAAGCATCCAGAGTTTCTCAAGCGTTGCAGACAACACTTGTCTCAAGGGGAGGGGCATGTTAAGCCCTAATATTGGCTCATTATCCCTTAATTGGGGTATATTATATTAGTAATGTTATTTTATTTATGTCGGCTTTAGGCCATTAGTTGTAATTATACCTCCTAGTCTCCTATATATACCAAGGAGACATTTTCATTTTGAATCATCTTTTACTTGAACATTTAAGTGGGGTAAAAGGAGGTTTCCCCGTCGAAGAGGCTTATTATCTAAAATTATCTCTTTTACAAGGCATTGAGTACTTTTTCTGAGGTTTTTCTATGCTATATTGGTATTTGGTTCTTAACATATTATCCCTTTATGGTTCTATACTTAGTCGCATTTCTATGATTGCGGGCTCCCAGGTTGGTGGACTCATAGATCCTCATCTCCATCTATATCCTCACAATACGAGTCAGAATGACCACCGTTCCTTTCCATACTTAGCCAATTTTATGGTCACGGGTTCCCAGGTTGGCGCTATCGAACTCTCATTCCCCGTGTTTCGTGATATACATATTGCACGCAAAACTTTTGTGATCTACAATTCGACCCCGGACTCCTCGAACTCGCAAGATCCAATATACCTACGATGAGTCCGTCTGAACACCACGTCTTTCCATACTTAGGCAATTATTCACCTCCTGTTGTCACAGATTTGCGGGTTCACGGACTCTTGGGTTCACAAAATTTTCAAAGCATTTTTCGCTCATGTCCATCCCCGCCACCTTCACTCCCTTCCCAATGCACATTAATTATTATTTTATTAGTGAAAACTCACCACACAGGTTCGAAAAGATTGGAATTAATAAGTGAAAATCTCAAGGACATATCCCATTAAAACGCATTAAACCAAGATTTACAGGAGATTATATTATCATCCTCCAATGTTCATTTTAAATACTCTCAGGACACAATTATTGTCACAAGTTGCAATACAAAAAAATCTTTATCAAATCATTAGATTTTCTCATAGGTACCCCAGATGCACCTTAGTCGCCTGAACTAACTGATAGTTTGATCTACCAAATCAACCTCCCTATTATCGAATTTGCAGAGGTGAATATTATGGGATCTGAATTTGTTTTTGTGTGGATCTTGAATTGAGAAAAAATGTTGGTTAATTTGTTTTTTTTAAGGAATTATGACATTAAGAATGCAAAATTATTCTATCCCATTGTTATCTACAAAGGTGTTTAGGTCATTTCACGCTTCCAAAAATTCCATTCCCTTTTCTATTTTTCTCAAGTTCTTTTCTCCATTTATTTTCCCTCTTCTATACTTACATGTTTTTCCCTTTTCTTCTTCCCCTATATTATCCCTTTCTGGATCTATACTTAGTCTCATTTATATGATCACAGGTTCCCGGTTTGGCGGACTCACATATCCTCATCCCCATATATATTCTCACATCACTAGTCTGACTGACTGTTGTTCCTTTCCATACTTAGCTAATTTTATGACCGCAGGTTCTCGAGTTGGCGGTATCGAACTCCTATGCCCCGTGTTCCATGATATACATCTTGCACCCAAAAATTTTGTGATCTACAATTCAACCCTGGACTCTTCGAACTCACTAGCCTCACACTACCTACGATGAATCAGTCTGACTGCCCTGCCTTTCCATACTTAGTTGATTCTTCACCTCCTGTTGTCACAGATTTGCGGGTTCCCATACTCCCGGGCTTACAAAATTTTCAAAGTATTTTTCACTCCCGTCCATCCCCACCACCTTTGTGCCCTTCCCAATGCACATTAATTATGCTTTTATTAGTGAAAACTCACCACACAGGTTTGAAAAGATTGACATTAATAAGTGAAAATATCAAGGACATCCCCAATTAAAATGCATTAAACAAAGATTTACAGGAGATCATATTATCATCCTCCAACATTCATTTTAAATAATTTCAGGAGAAAAAGAACGTTCTCATCACCTTATGGTTGCATCTCGACAACATTTATGTGGAGATATGTTGAATATTTTTTAGCGCGAGGACCATAGTTTTCAGTGGTACAGAGCTTATTCCTACTACTCATCCCCTTCTGCCTAGAAGGAAGTTATCTGGATGTCTGGAATTGTGCGAGCAGGTTGTGTCCCCAAAGTTTTTTACTGTAAGGAGTTGGTCACTTGGTGTGTGGAGAGATATATTCTGAACCAATGAATTATCCAGTTGCAGGACCATTCCCCAGTCTCCCTATCGCCTCAAGTATTTCTAACTATGTTAAGCCTTCCCAAGCCAATGCTTACTTTCAAGGGAGAGGATTGCAGGGATTTATTAAAGAAGAACGATAATGGAATGGATCTCTTACTGAAATTCTTAGAGGACCCAGTGGGTGTCCCCGAGGACATCACCAGATTACATGTTAGTACATTCAAAAACCCTTTCCGGGAAATTGCATGGATTTTCATGGGGATAACGGGACAAGAAAGTATATCCATCATCTCTCGGATGATTTTGTATATTTTATATTTCACAATGAAGGAAAAATCCATATTTGATTGGCGTAAGTTGATTTCCATTAACATCTCTTCCCAATTATCGCAATACAAAAGGGAGAATATATTATTTATGTCATCTTATTTAATTTTTCGCAATAGTGCATTGCTGTCCATTCCCTAGATTATCTTTGTGTAAAAGGGTAAACTGCGAATTTGACCCAATAACCTTTTGGTATCAGATATTATGGAGACACAAGGCCTCACAACATTTTTATGAAGTCTTTAATGATTTTTTCTCAGTTTTTAAAGGGTTGATATTTGGAAAGGATTTTCCCCGGATGTCTGACTAGGTGAGCAAGTTCCTAGATAGGAAGGGGAAACTGGAACAAATGGAGAACTATAATGTTATAAGGATTTTTGGATCCAAAGAAAATCCTTCCTTCCTTCCATGTCACATATCTGATATAATTCTTATTGCTAAGATAGCAAGGAAGTACATCTACTGGTTGCATTTTTTCCATGAAAAGAGAAAAAAACAATTCATACCTCTGCCTTGGAAAGTAGGGGATTTCATATTCAAGAATATGAACAAGATTGAGGACTTCATGGGCCACTTCCACAACTCCAATTTGAAATATGTTGAAAAATTAAAAGGGTTCGACCCTATTGGTATTTTTGTAGAACACCTCTTGGATGTCGGTTTCAACAATTCTTTCATTAACGCTATCCTAAATGAAGATAAAGATAATGCCTCAAGCAATCCTTCTCATGAAACCAATGACCTGGAGACAATACTCAACACCAATGAG
Source organism: Picea mariana (assembly GCA_032191745.1). Taxonomy (NCBI): domain Eukaryota; kingdom Viridiplantae; phylum Streptophyta; class Pinopsida; order Pinales; family Pinaceae; genus Picea; species Picea mariana. Next base: position 150,272 of record JASDQU010437069.1, on the reverse strand, counting down.
TCGTACAAGCAGAGACGAAAAGGTTCAGGTGAGAAACGTTCCCAATCCTCGACTGTCACACCCAAGACTATGGCATCTCAGAGCAACGCTCCAATGACCTACCCATATAAGAAAGTCACACACATTTCTTTAGGTGGAGGAGGAGATAATAACTCTCCTTCCGGTAAAATTGAAATTTCTCATAAACTTCCCATGAGGAAGAAACGGAAAAACATTGTGCAAGAAGAGGAGGGACCGAGGGGATAAAGTGATATCCCCAATATATCCCTCAAAGATATGGAACTACAATTTGACATTGAAAAAGTGTTCCCCAATGAAGACCACCTAGAGAGAATTTCTCCCCATGACCCTCAAATGGAAATAGCTGGGACCGATACCTTCAACAAAGAAGAGTCTTTTTCATTTCAGAACATTGTTTTTAACAGTGAATCCAAAAATTTGATTATTGAAAAAAGAGACGTAAAGAATAGCAAGGGGAAATCTCATTCAGAGATTAACCTATGGAACATGTGGCCTTCCTAGATCTCCCAGATACACCGAGAAACTGGAGATTCTCTAGATAACTCTATTGACGGCCTTGAATATAACAATGTCAGGTTAAAGGAGTGAATCAACGAATTGGAGGGATCTCTAATGCCCCTTCCAATGTTGGCTAGTCCTTTGGCAATGATCATGCCTACCACACATGTGACAAAGTTAAAAGGATTAGCAAGACTTCTCAAATCATCCCGAGGCTATGTGGAAAAGAATATAAAGAAAAGAATGGAATTAGTAACATAGGCTTGGGAGATGTCAAAGAGTATGGTCTCTTTTGGAACAAGAGCACATGATTTTCATGAATATCTGCAAGCATATTTGAAAACCAAGCAAGGTTTCTACCTCGATGTAGTTGTACCATTTGGTGGTCAAGTTACTAGTATGATGGAATTGAGAAGAAGAAAGGAGGATCTCCCTTCCCCAAATCGAATAAAGAAACTAAACTCATGCTGGAAAGAAAAGGTAAAAAACTTGAATGGTGTCGTTCAAGCATGTAGCTAGGCCATAACTAGAAGAGAGGAACTATTCAAAAAGCTAACTGAGATAGATCTAGCTGGCAACACCAATGAAGTCCAAGACCCAAAATTGATACTCAACTCATTGTTTTTAACCAAGGAAGCATTTGATGAACAAGTTGATATCTTTAAAGGGATGTCATTTGAAAAATTCTATGGCATTCTTGAATATGGTGAAGATGACATGGAAAAATGGATAGTTGATTATTTGATTAAAAACCAAGATATTGAAGAGGCATTGCGTAGCATCTATATTGATCTAAGGGACTTGTAAGGTGAACTCTTCAATATAAAATCTGACATGAAATCAACGTGGCGCCCATGAGGAGCTACATCAAAGAGTGGTTCAAAAAGGTTGTCAACAAGCTTACCAATGAAGGGAAAATGATGGTTGAGATGGTTCCCATAACCACCAAGGAAAGACATAAAAGGAAATAAATGAGCAAATGAAAATGCATGAGAAACCATCATAGTAAGTTAGTACTGATCACATTCTTTTGTCTTTGTCAATCTCTTCATCCAATTACTCTACCAATTTAAATAGAAATGTTTAACTGAGGACTGACAATTTTCTCTTTCTTCTTGCCAGGGCTTGCTGTCTTCTACCTCCCACTTTATTATTTCTACAAGATTCATTCTTATACATATTTTCTTTATGGTCTGTGGGAGCCCCAATCCCAGTCATTATGACAAACACATTTAAATTTCATAGAGTATGTACTGAACTATATATTTTTTAGAAATTCCAAGAGAGATATTTTGGGAATAATCTCGACTGTATTTTGTAACCCAATTTATCTGAATATAAAATATTTTAGGTTGTTCTAACATTATCGTTTTTGAGCTTCCCATGTATCACACTGTCAAATTTCTCTTGTGCATGCAGACCATTTTCTTTTAATTTTTATGTGATCAAATATCATTAGCCCTGCTATGATGGATGTGAGAAAGTTCTATTTATTTACTTTAAATATATGAATTTCTGCATCTCCTGGTCCATTCACATGAATTCTCATTTTACAAGAAAATTAAAAAACATTTTCCATTTTCTATTATATCTATTTTACTTTCAATTGAGACACTTCTCTAAAGGTCCCACATTTTATAAATCTCGGACAGAGGAGTACCACTTCTATAAAAATGCAAGAGGATTTACATCGTCGTGAGCTTGCCGTTTCGGTCCTACGGATTCAAGCATCAACAAAAGGCCAAACATCAATAAGGCTTGTAAATCAACTATACATAGTTAGAGCGAAAAATCAAGTCATAGTTTGTGTTTGCATTTTCTCTCACTTTTTTTAATGATACACATACAATACAAAACACGTATGTGAATAAAATATTGCACTAGAAAATGATGATTTGGAAACACGTGAAAATTCTAGCCCACAATTAATTGCCAATGCCAAAGATCAATGACACTTGTAAATACATCTTAAGTTGCACTTGTTCTTAAAACATGCACGATTTTGAAACTCCAAATGCGCAGGTGTCGTTGCTTTGAAACCACATATAGGTGTTAGTTTTATTCTGGACTTTGGGTTTTCCAAAGTATCTTCCATCACCATTTCCACATCTGAACCTCGTCTTGTAAAAATGAACAGTTAACTGATATGTCTAAGGATGACACCCCGAGTGTCCAATGTTAGAATATCTTCTTCATATTGTAAGATAATTGAAGCTGTTAGAACACTTCAGGATTTTAAAATTTTAAATTTTGCAAAACAAGTATGTGGCTAAAATATTTCACTAGAAAATGATGATTTGTCAACAAGTGAAAATTCTAGCCCACAATTAATTGCCAGTGCCAAAGATTAATGGCACTTGTAAATACATCTAAAGTTGTCTCTTGTTCTTAAAACCTGTGTGATTTTGAAACTCCAAATGCACAGGTGTCGTTGATCTGAAACCACATATAGGTGCTAGTTTTATTCTAGACTTTGGGTTTTCCAAAGTATCTTCCATCACCATGTCCACATCTGAACCTCGTCTTGTAAAAATGAACAGTTAACTGATATTTCTAAGGATGACACCCCGAGTGCCCAATCTTATAATATCTTCTTCATATTGTAAGATAATTGAAGTTGTTAGAACACTTTAAAGGATTTTAAACTTTGGAATTTTAAAATATTTTGTTTTTACCTCTTAAAAATTAAAAATTCACCAAAAAAACTTAGGGAATTGCTTTTCAATTAAATAAATCCATGATCTTTATGTATTAATAAGGCCCTTACAATATCATCCGTTGATGAATTCCATTAAATTTGATCAAACCGCTCTCATGTTCTCCTCATTATAAGTCTCCTTGAATTTTAAAAGGAAACCTTCAACGATCACTTCGAGACTTCACTCTTGGAATGTTTCAAGGCATCTAAACAACAAAAAAAATGAATCTATGAAGTTTCGAAGTTCTGAAGACAGTTCGTTGTGATAATATTTAAAAGGGTCTACAAATGAGCTATAAGACACATCAAAAGGATGACATGTCATATAAATAATATGTGCCACATGTCACCTGAAATAGTACAGATGAAGAACACAAGATACACTTTAAACGAGTGCCACCTGTCATGGTCTATATGAGCGCCACGTCCCTTGAATGATGGACATGATGTATTTACGACTATTTATGAAACGTGTCGGCAAAATATCGATGCCACATCTCTCAAGTGCTTAGGGTTACGGAGTTTATGATGTCACATGTCTTTACTTGTTGATGCCATGTGTCCTTCGCCTATGGATGCCATGTGCCTCTGGCACTTTTCCCTTCGGGAGTTTCTCTATCCAGAGTTTGTATAACTCTCAGACTGGTATGGGCCCAGAGACATTAACCATGTATTTCCAATTAACCCAAGATTAGTGTACATTTTCATTAAGTATCTCGAGAGTTCTTGACTCCGACTCTTCAACATTTGATGATTTCGACCTGTTCTGCATTGAAAACTCCCGGAGTGGTACAACCCGGAAGTGATGTGGCACTTCACGCATTTTGGTCACAAATAGGAAAAAAAATGACATTTGAGAGATTTTGTAAAAGAGAAAGACAAAGAAACTATCCAACTGGACTCAATTTCACAATATTGTTTATGAAAAATGTTTTTTTGGTACGTGCCAAAGAGATTATAGTGATGAGTTTTCCCATTGACTACATATTAGTTAACATGTTGACTACAAATTTATGATGTTTTCTAATGTTTAACATCATTTGATTGAATTTTTGTGATCTTAAAAAAAGTTTAAATCATTTTCGTGACTACATATTATTTAACATGTTGAGTGCAAATTTATGGTGTATTCCAATGTTTAATATTGTTTTATTGAATTTTGTATTTAAAAAAAAAATTAAATCATTTTCTTGTATAGCTATTGATAGATGAATTGAACCTCTTTCTACAAGAATTTAAGAGGCTCTTTAATCCATAATTAAAAATGCATGCAATTTAAATAAAAGCTACTCTATTGTGGCATCTGCAGCTTCCCTCCTTACATTTTACATGCAAAGACAATTTGCGATACGGTGTCAAATTCAATTATAAAACTTTGTTGAGCGTGTTTCCAACAGATTCCAACACATGTATCACTTTATAAATGACATAGTTTTGTGGCCACTAGCCCTCTAACAAAGACAACAAATCAATGGACATATACAACATGACAACTTAGTTTATTATTTGGTAGAGACTACACTTCCATGCAACAATTGTTTTAACTAACAAATATATAATTATGATTAAAAAAAATTATTTATGCAAAGAAAAATTTATTTACCAAGATATTCCAAAAGGAATAATTTCATTAACCACAATTGTATACTATGTATATTGGGATCAACGTAGTACCAATTTCCTATAAATCATTTCAATTGAAATATAAATGTTACATTAAATGTAGATGGTTGTAGATTTACGAAACCTATGGATCGAATTAATTTTTTTTTGTTCTTCTTACAATTTTTAATTATTAGTAACTTGTATCAAACAAACATATAATATCTGCAACTGCAAAACTGCATATAAATAATTACTAGCATAAGTAAATTGTAAAACTGCTCATATCAACATCGCAAATTGTAAAAGAAACAAACATATTATATCTGCAACTGCAAAACTGCATATAAATAATTACTAGCATAAGTAAATTGTAAAACTGCTCATATGAACATAGCAAATTGTAAAATTGCTCATATCAACATAAGAGTTAGATCCATAGTGATAGTGGTAATTGGTTGGGATGTTTAGAAGTATTTAAGAAAATTAAAAAAAATATATAGTGGTAAGAGGTAAATCCATAGTAGTAGTGGTAATTGGTTGGGAGGTTTGGAAGTAAAAAGAAATTAAAAATTAAAAATTTAATTTAATTACAAATAATTAAAATAAGAGTTAGATCCATAGTGGTAGTGGTAATTGGTTGGGATGTTTGGAAATATTTAGGGAAATTTAAAAATTATATAGTGGTAAGAGGTAGATCCATACCAGTAGTGGTAATTGGTTGGGATGTTTGGAAGTAAAAAGAAATTAAAAATTATATAGTACTAATATTTATTGGTTATATATTGTATTGTAGATATTTTATTCAAGTGTTGTTACCACTAAGATTTATTGTATTGTTGAGACAAGGTGTATTTATAAGAATCTAAAGAGAAGTAGAATCAAAGTTGCTTTGCATGATCTCGCCTGGCGTCATCTAAAGAGAAGTAGAATCAAAACTGCTTTCCATGACAGTGGCTTCCACATGATACCGTCCAAGTGAAAGATAATATATAAAACACACATAGAAATCTCCCAATAATTTCATAGAGTTTCCACTGCATTGGATAAAAATGGCACTCAGATAGCTCGTCTTTCACCGAACTCGATCTGAATCTGGTTGTAAAAATCTCAACGATGAAAATTTACAACCTTCAAAATTACAATTGTAAAACAATATCACATTTTCGAATACATTCAAATAATTGGGATGGCTATTTAAAGAATCACAAAATGAGGGACACGTATACAGCGTTTTAGGGTCCGTATGAAAAAGACCTGGCCATTTTTTGGTTTATCCCAATTTTTATTTGGTGTATTTTTTATTTTTTTGGTTTATTAGATTTTTTATTTTTTAACTTGGTTTAATATTTATGGTGAACATAATTTAATATGTATAGTTTGAGTGGGTTTAATGATTAAAAACATGTGTTTTTTCTCTTAAGAAATAACATGTTGTAATTCAGAGAGAGTAGGATATGTACATTTTAATACACTTTAACAGTTAAATAACTGCAGTAAATGAAGCACATGTGGTATCCATGCAGTAAATGAAGCACATGTGGTATCCATGCAGTAAATGACACGTGGCCTATAGAGTCCCATTTATTTTTTGAAACTATATACTCTATTTTGCTATGTTCAAAATTTCTGTCTATTTTGTCTTTATATGTGCCATGACAAAAAAAAATTATATTCAAATTAAATAAACACAATTTCTTGACATTCAGCATAGTGGAAGATAAAAATTTATGAGCACATAAATATAAAAGGTGATAAAAAACTGTTTTATTTGAAATATATCAAAAAAAATATTGTTTGTTACATATTCCTGGAAATTTAAATGTGTTTGTCATATAGACTGGGATTGGGGCTCCTGCGGACCATAAGAGAAATATGTACATGAAATATGACTGTGGAAAGAAGAAGTGGGCGGCGATAGAGTGTAATACCTAAAAATAATAAATTGAAAGGTATCAGTCTTTGGCTAGACATTTCTATTTAAAAAAGTGGAATAATTGGATTGATAAACAAAGCAGGATGTGATCAGTATAGACTTACAGTGATGATACATATCATCCATTTTTCTATTTTCTTTTTGATGCCTTTTTATTGCTGTCGTCGATGACTACTGGAATCATGCCAACTTCATGTTATCTTTTGTTGGCGACCTACTTCAATTTGCTTTCAACACATTCTTCAATGTAGCTTCTCAAGAGGGTGACGTTGATCTCATTCCAGATTTTATGTTGAAAAGTTCATTTTCTAATTCCCTTAGATCGATAGAAAGATTACGCAGAGCCTAATCAATTTCTTCATTCTGTACCGAATAGTTGACTAGCCAGTTGTCGACGTCATCTTCACCATATTCAAGGATGCTGTAAAATTTTTCCAAAGAACGCCTTAAAAATATCATCCTNTAAGGGCAAGGAGTTGACGATTAAGTTGGGGTCTTGGAAGTCGTTGGTCCTTCTGGCTAAGTCTATTTTGGTCAGCTTTGTGAATAATTTTTTTTTCTTTGATATGGATTGTTCACACAACGAGACAATGAGATGCAGGTTCTTCACTTTCTCTTTCCAGCATGCATTTAATTGAGTGATCCGGTTTTTGGAGGGGAGATCTTGTTGTCTTCTTCTTGTTTCTGTCATGTTGTTGACATTGGTGCCAAAAGGAACGACCATGTCTAAATAGAAACGTTCTTCATTTTTTAAATCCGTCTGCAAATGTTCGAGCAAATTATGTTCCCTCGTTCCGAGGGAAGCCATGGTTTGTTATGTTTCCCATGCCTCAACAATCAATTCCATTCTTTTCTTGATATTATTCTCCACATATCCTCTACACAATGCAAGGAAGTTGGAGGATCCTTTTAACTTGGATGCAGGGGTGGTAGGCATGGCTATTGCTAAAGGAATAACAAGCAATGGCATAGGAATCAAAGCTTCCTCCAATTCCTTGACCCGATCCTTTAGTCTGGCATTCTCGGCCTCAATGCCTCCAATGGAATCATCAAGAGTATCTTCGGTTGCTATGTGAAGTCGATAGCTTTGGGATGACCACATGTTCGTAATTTTAACCTTTGAACGAGATTTTTCTTTCTTATTTTTTACATCTCTCTTTTCAATAATTAATTTTTTAGACTCGCAGTCAAAAACAACACTCTGGAACACGCAGGATTCATCTTCGTAAAAAAATTTGGTATCAACTATGTCTATTGGATGACTATGCTGGATCGCGTCTCCGGGCTGATCAAGGTTGCTGAATATGCTATCCAGATTAGGCTCAAGTTCCATGTTCTCACTCTCAATTTAAGGCTCTTCCGCGTGTCCTACAATTTTTTTTCTCTTCTTGTCCATGAGAATCTTGTGAGAACTATCAATTTTAGGGTGAGGAGGGTCGTTATTTCCTCCTCCATTTGAATAATTCTGAGTTGCTTTCTTTTTTTGGTGGGTCATTGGAGCGATGCTTCAGGATGTCGTACTTTTGGGAGTGCTATCCGCCAATTGAACACTCTTCTCACCGGGGCCTTTTCCCTGTTGCTTGTACAATTCAGTGGTGCTTTGCAGTGTGTCTAGGTCATTGGCATGAGAAGCAGGAGCGTTGTCACCAATGTCTCTATTTTTGCTCAGGTGTTTCTTGAAAAACGAATTGTCGGGGCCAAGTGTTAGTAAATGTTATAAAAAAAAATTATTAGGGTCGAACCCTCTTAGGATTTCAACATATATTAGGTTCAAGTTGTTTAAATGGGCTGTGAATTCGTCAATTTTCTTGACGTTCCTCAACACGAAGTCCCTGACTTTCCAAGGCAGACTGAATGAACTATTTTTTTCTCTTCTCATGGAATAGATGCAACCAGTAGTTGTATTACATTTCTATTTCTGTAACAAACATTATGTCTGTAATGTGGCATGGAAGGAGAACAGGTTTTTCCTTGGAGCCAAAAATCTTTATCAAACTATAATTATTCATTTGTTCAAGTGCCCCCTTCCTGTCCAAAAACCCGGTTGCCTGGTCATATATGCAGGGAGCATATTCTCCTAACAACAAAACTTTGAAAATAAATAGAAATTCATTAAAAACATTATAAAAACAGTGGGAGGCCTTGTGCTTCCACATGGCCTGGTACAAGAACATTACTGGGTCAAATTCCCAGTTTACCTTCTTGGACAGAGACAGTTTTGGAAACTTGCAACATTGCGCTATCGCAAAAACCAAGTAGGATGACATATAAAATTTCTTCTGCTTTTTGAATCTTGAAAATTGGGAACAAATTTCATGGGAAATTAGCTTCCCCCAATAAAAAGTGGTTTGTTTCTTGATTGTGAAATACAAAATATAAATAACCATGCAGGAAATAGTTGATGTGGATTCCTGTCCCGTTATTCTTGTAAACAACCAGACAATTTCCTGGAATGGATTTCTAAATGAACTAACTTGCAATCTTGTGATATCTTCAGGAACTGCCATTGGGTCTTCTTGGAACTCGGGCAAGAGGTACAACCCGTTATTATGCTTTCTTAGGAACTGCTTGGAATCTTCTCCTTTGAATGTCAATGTTGGCTCCGACAATCTTAACATCTGATGAAATACCTGAGGTGACAAAGAAACATAAGAGTGGTCCTGCAGTGGAATAATTATTTGGCATGAACTATATTTATCGACACACCAAGAGACCAGATCCTTAGAGTAAAAAAATTCAGGGGCACATCCTACACGAGAAATCCCATAGGTCCAAATTATTTTGTTCTGGGCGGAAAGGGATGAGTAATAAGAATATGCCCTAGACCACTGAAAGTTCTTGTCCTCGCACCTGAAGATGTTCACTGTATCTCCACAAAACTGTTGTCGAGTTGGTGCCATAAGTTTATGAGAACGTCTGTTTGCTCCAAAAGATGGTTGAAATGAACAATTGCAGTGGATAATATAACCCTCCGCAAATGTTGTTTCAATGCTTATGAATGGGAAAGCTCCTCGAGCCTTTTTCTCATTAATGACAATCTTTATGGGTGCTACATGATTAGCTTTTAGCAATAAAACTTACGTATTTCATACTTAGAAGTGCGAAGGTGGTGGGTATGATGGAAAGCAATCAAGAATTGGAGGTTTCGTGA
>JASDQU010437069.1:87799-101822 GCA_032191745.1 Picea mariana | reverse complement strand
TACCTAGGGTTTTGGTATCTAGGGTTTTGACACCTAGATTTCAGCCTAAGGATGTCAGTGAGCTATTGTAATGTATAAATAAGAACCTAGATGAGGAAAGGGGGTTCATTCTACTTTTGTTATTGATGTGAGTGATTATTTTTGAGTGAGAGAGAAGTGCTAAGTGTGAGAGCCTTCTGGTATTATAAGATCTTCAGCTAGGTGCAGAGATCAGTTCTAGAGTTGGGTGCATAGGAAGGGAAGAGACAAAGAGGAGAAGAAGGAAGATATTCTAGCTAAGAGCGTAGACAAGAAATGTATGCTTCATCTTAATATATTATAAAGCACAATTTTGTGGACGTAGCCCTAGAGAGAGAGTGAACCATGTATATCTTGTGTCGTGTGTGATTGATGCTCCGTTCTTTTTCATTTGATATACTTCTATTGCAATACTGTGTTAGATTTGATAGATAGTTGTGCGGAGTAGATCTAAGAGGGTACTTGATATATGATTGTTGTGTTGTTGTTGTATTAGATCTACTTGATAGTCCCTTTGGTTGTAGACATCTCTTTCCTGCAACCCCCCCATAACTTCTTTGGGTGAGACTGCATTTGCTTCACAGGTGTTACCGAAAGGGCCAATAGTTAGGGATTGTTGATGCTCTCTAGGAGCTGAACCCTGGGTCTACCCCTGTGCCAACAGTGCATACTCATGCTTCTTGATTTCATATCATTCCCATGATCATCCATTTTTCTATGGGATCTAGGTGTTGTCCCTTGTCTAGCATTATTTTCTTTCTTGGTGCTAGAGTCCTTGTTAACCTATTTATGCAACATATTCAAACTCTAAAGTATCTCTTCATGATCCTTCATAATCCTTTCATTATAGGCCTTATATCTATGGACTTCTCTATGCATGATTCTCATAATTACAAGATCCTACTTGCCTCTTCTTCCATTTGACTCTTTCTCAGCACTTACCATGCTAACATGAATATCTCTAATCTCTTCCTTGTGGCTATAATATCCTTGATAATCTTCCATAAATCCAGTCATCATATAATAAGCAAAGTGTCTTTCTTATACCTCTAATTCTATAAGAAATGGGCATGTAATAATTATTGTTAGAACATGCATAGTAGAAAACCTTTCATCAATTATAATATAGGTTATTCTTTATCCCAATTTATGAAGGACACAATGCACTAAATCAAAATATGATTCCTTATATGAATTCCTCTCTAAAACTCTTTCCAACAGTTGTATTCATGCCTCAATCTGAGTTCTGAGAAAAATGTTACAACATTTACAAGTTGAAATTTCCACTCTTTTACCACTACATAAATCTGTTTTATCAATTTATGGGAAATGTTAGTACCCAATTCAAAATAATAGGTTGACCAATGTCTTCTACTCCTCAAAAAATTTATAGCTACTATTCATTTTCTCAAATCTAAGATTTGAGCTTAAATTTATAGTCCAACAAAGTTTAGGTTGTTTTACCCAATTTATCCATTTATGCTACGGTGTCTTATTTCTCTTCCTGCACATTTTCACCTTCTCAGATTCCAAATCTAGCTCCATGGTTGTATTATATGGATCATAGGATTTCCATAGACTACTCTTGTGTCCCAAATAGACTTCTGACCAAGGAGTTATACACTTTAGAAGTAAATTTGTGCCAAACTTTTACCCTTACTGTTTTGGTTGTATCGTTCTCATACAAGTCCAGTTTTTCACCCAAGATAGCTCATTAAATAACTCTCTCTGAGTTCTTTTATTTGAGTTGTAAAAACACAATTTACCTTGGTACACTTTCTTCTCATGGTTTTTGATTGGATAAAAATGTTGTTTAAGGCCTCAAAATCACCCCACAAGTCAATGACCTTCAAAAATATGAAAAATTCAGAATATATCGTATAAAAATGACTATTTTATTGCTATAACATCCCTTTACATATGAGCCATTGATATCAAGTCAGGTTAATTTTGATTCATTAATATGAGCTCCATTGGTGATCAAATATCGACACCTTCCTTTGGACACGTGCAACATTTTTCTCAAATTTCCAACTTGACTGTCGACCATCCACCCATTCCCTTGAAAACCGATTCACAACACAATGTTAAAACAACCAACCTAACCATCGATCATTAGTTATTTTCATTGGTGAATGAAACTCCTCACCAATTTTTTCGATGCTCAACCATCGACCCGTCGGTCATTGGTCATTTCTCTTAGAAACCAGTTGTAAAAAATCCTTAAACCGACCGACCCAACCATCAATAAATCGACCATCAATGATCATCGCACATGAGTAGGCAAGTGGGATGTCGATAGGAATAGGAATAGGCTGCCTATACACAGTTTAGGGTGTGACATCGTCGCACTGCAGTCTTAACCCGGGGTGTGACGATTCAGTTTTTCAAAATCGTCTCACTTTATCCTTCTCTAGGGTGCAGTGATTCAACATTGTCGCATTGTATCCTTCTTTATGGTGTGACGATTCAGCTGTCCTCCAGAAAATTGGTTTTCTACAATAAAATAGCCATATCTCGAAATCTATGATCTAGGTCAGGCTGAAATTTTGACCAAAGAAATATAACATAGGGATGCTCATGCTCACCAAAAATATCCAAAACCCACATCATATTGTAGGAGATATATTTGTTTTATTATATCTATAATTGTCATAGAACCGTCTGTCATATCTCAGAATCCACGATTTGGGTTTTCAGGATATTTTTAGAATCAATAGCAGGGATGGAGATGATGCAACTTCTTCAATTAAGTCTGGTGATAATACTCACACCATACAACTATTTTGAATGGAAGTCGAAGGCATCATTCCAAGTCAAAAGAAAAGGACTGTATAATTTGACGATGGCGATAGAAACAAAACCTACATCAGCACTTGAGAAGACCATATGGGTGAACCATAAGGATGAGGCCACATGACTACTTCTTGAGTTAATATCCACTGATTTAGGGTTTCATGTTGTGACATGCAATACTCCAAACGAGATATGGACCTCCTTGGAAGGACTCTTTGAAAAGAAGGATGAGATGCGAGGTCATATGCTTGATGTAGAGTTGAATATGCTTGAGGTAGAGTTTTGATAAATTTAAGTCTTTGATATTGAGCTTGGGTGAATGTGGTATGTAAAATTCTACACAAGAGAAACAACTTATTCTAACAATCTTGAACAATATAGGATCAAAATACATTGTATATGTCTCCAATTTCCATTATAGTAGATGTATTTTTGGAACAAATTGGAAAAATCTTATGATGGCTCAGTTCATTGAGTCTCTCACACAAGAGAAAAAGAAATTCATACAGATGGGACTCATTAGGGATCCCAAAGCATATGCAATCACTATGCATGATGGAAAATGATCATCCAAACAAAATGGGAAGGAGAAATAGAATGAGAAGGAGGGATATTCCAAACCCTTTAATGATTCTTCAAGTTCCAAAGATTCTTCAGATTCCAATAAGAAGAGGAAAGGAAAGTAGTGCACTTACTCCAATAAACTGAATCATGAAGAATCCACATGCATGAAGAAACAGATCGATCTTATGGCACATGCACTTCAACAAAACAACCTTGGAAACTTCATTTCAGAGGGATTCAAGAAGCAGAAGGAAGAAGACCATGCGCCTAAGAAAGTTAATCATCATGCTCTGGTTACAATTAATTTCTCATTTGATTCATGGATTGTAGATTTTGGTGCATCACATCATATGGAAGCTAAAGAGAAATTTTTTACTTCTTTGATTCCATGCTCAAGACCCCCTATTCTCATGGGGGATGATACTTCGATAGCAGTAGCTGGAGAAGGGAGAGTGGAAATCCATAATGGAATTTTTGAGAATGTTTTACATGTTCCAAATATTTCTATGAATATTCTCTCAGTTTATCAGATCACTTAGAAAGGTAAAAAGGTTGAATTTACATCAAATTCAGTTTCAGTAATTGACATGCATGACAATTCCATCATTACAATTGGTGAGGTGGATCACAATTCAAGGTTGTATAAATTCACTAAGTTTTCTGATGATGAATTTTCTTTTCTACTTACACATAAGGAGAATACTTTGAATGCACCTCCATTGCAACATGCATATACTCTTGTGATTCCATCAGTTCCAAACATCAGAGATGATGATTCCACACACTCAGATGCTACATATTCAGACACAGATTCAGAGGATTCTATACATGGAAATAAGCATGCAGTACAACTAGATAAGAATCCAGTGTTGAAGCTTCAGTGGATGCCCAAGAAGGGACAATTCACACTTCAGGCAGCAAGTATCCTTGTAGGGAATCCAGTGGATTCGAGGAGGACTTGATCTCAGCATGAGGAGATTTCTCATGTACTTTCAGCTCCAGAACCTGTGATGCCCATGCATTGATATATGGTTCAATATTCTAATCCGTAACTCTACAATGAGGTTGTGGGAAATCCATTATGGCAAGTAGTCATGCAAAAGGAGTATGACTCACTCCTACATTTCCAAATCTCAACATCAATTGAAAAATACATTTCCAAATCTCAACATGCATTTCAATTATTATCTTGCATGCATGTAATTGAGTGTCCAAATCTCAACATGCATTTCCAAATCTCAACATCAAGTCACCCCTGATAAATATAGCTAGGGATAGCAATCCACATAAGATGGTCATCTCTCATTGTTTTCTCACAACTCATAAAAACCACAACCTAATAATATACTGCTACAACTATCTCAATTTTCCACCAACTCTCTTCCCCTCAACCTACCCAACCCAAGGAATGTAACCATTCATTGATCTTAGTTCCTTGGGAGTCCTATTTTTTTATTGGGGTATTTTTGGCACAGGAAACCAGTAATATCTCAGTTGGGAAACTCAAAAGAACTCACTACCAGGAAAACTACCAACAACAACAACACACACTTTTTGTTATAATGAAAATCACACATGAGTTCACTCTTCAGGTTTGACAACCTAGATCTTTAGTATTCGGCTCAAATAGCTCCAAAACTGCTCCAATATGCTCTAGAATGTGCCCTCCATGGATGTTCCAGCTTCAATCTCTCTTTATTTCTCTCTATTTGTTGTTCATGCACCAAAACTGAATATGTAAAAGTTGTTGTAGCTCCACATACTAATTTTGTCTCTTTTGCTTACTTGTTGTTCACACACTTCCCCGAGATGATTGTACTCAGCCTCCATGATACCAGTAACTATTGGATGTGACTTATCACACCCACCCTCTTACATGCATTCAATTATTATCTTTAGGGACACTCAATCAAAAACTAGATTTTAATACATAGTCATAATAAAATTAAGAAATATGGGTGAAATTAATAGACATGGGTAATTACCCCTTGGACCCCTCTTAGACATTCTCTTAGAACCTCCTCTCTATTGTGGATTAATTCATCCCCCATCTCTATCCATGTCCCCTTAGTAGTTGGTATCACATTTTATTATTAAAATTTAGAAATACAATTTGCATATACATCACTTGGTTGTAGCCACACATCATATCTACATTAAACATTGATTAAACTGAGGATTATAGTGGGGATGTTACAGTAACAAAAATATGATAATTGTTATTCCTCTGATTTTATGAAAATATGGTGTTTGTTTTCATTGTGTTATGAACAAACATCATCGAGATAATTTTTACATATGTGCCTCTAAGCATGCATTGACTCCCTTACATCTTATGCATAATGACTAATGTGATCCATTTCCTTATTCTTCATTTTTAGGGTTCAAGTATTTCTTAACCTTAATTGTTGATTTCCCCGGAAATGTTTGGGATTATTTATTAAATCTCAAGAGTGAAGTTTTTGACATGTTTTTTTTTCATTTGAGGCCCTTCTAGAATCACAATCTAGACATCAAATCTAAAAATCCAAAAAAACAATGGGAGTAAATATGTAAACACCAACTTTAATACCTATTGTACACAATAGGGAATTCATATGCAACAAACTGTTCCATATACATAACAATAAAATGGTGTCGCTAAGAGAAATAATTCCTCCTTAATGAAAATGGCTAATTGCATGTTCCAATCTAAGAAACTTAGACCTCATTTTTTTGGAAAAATATATCATTTATGCCAATTACATACAAAATCACACTCTCACTAAGGATTTAAAAAACATAACAACGGAAGAAGCATGGAGTAATGTTAAACTAGATGTAGTCACTTTTGTGAGTTTGATAGTGAAGCTAGGGTGCATATTCCAAATGATAAAAAGAAAGACTTACAACCTAAAAGTGAGAATTGTATTTTTATTGGTTATCCAAAAGGTTATTGGCGTCTTGTACCCAATACTACATAGGTCATTATTAGAAGATATTTTAAGTTTGATATTTATCTAATTTCCTATATTCTATACCAATACTCTTTTTCAAATGATGAAAGTGAGGATGAAACTCCTAATCCACCTACTCGACCTCCTCCTCTAGATAAGTTTGTTAAACTTAAAATTGTGCCAACTATATAGCTTCGTTGATGGGACCATACAACAAAGGATGCAACTAGATATCTAGTTGATGATCCTTCTAATAAACACTAAACATGTTTGTAGCTCATGTTAGCACTGAGAGTCACCCTCTGAATGCAAGAGGATAAGCCCAATACCCATCATAATGTTTGTGGATTAAAAGGGTGTGAGTAGGTGAGTCAGTGAGACTTTAAGGAAAGGAAAGAGAATGGAGATCATTGCAGATCAGTGATGGGCCATTAGACTATGGAGTCATAAACAATATGCTCAATGAAGGCATTTAAGATCCCTATCAGACAAAGGATTTAAATGGTGGTGGGAAGGAGAAAGGCAGAAAGTGTTTGAATGATAAACCATAAAAATGGGCAAGATGATAGCAAATCCTCCACTACCTCAGGAATCCAGAAATCAGGGGGTTTACAATGATCCGGACAAGAAGAAAAACATAGGACGTTTTTTGAACCATGAAATATGGGCATGATGTAAATAGATCATCCATCGCCTCAGGAATCCATAAATCAGATAGATTACATTCATGTAAGAATGAGAAACAAAAGTGTCTGTTGAACAATGAAAAATGGGCATGATGGCAACATATCCTCCATCACCTCAGAAATCCATAAATCAGTTAGATTATATCCAAACAATAAAGAGAAATAGAAAATTAAAACTAATAAGACAGTATAATATAACAACTTAAAGGGATATTCATTAACATAACAATTTACAATCCAGACCCTCAGGCTCACAACAAAAATACAATCACAACAACTCTCAAATCTTTCCTTGGTCTGGGCCAAAACTCCCCCCATTACAAAACTCTACATTGATCTCTTTTATACTCAAATCAATGCCTGAATCTTAGGAGTGCGATTTGATCGCTACATTCAAATATTTTCTTGGAGAAGTCTTCTGTTAGACTGTGCATGTATCCTTCTATCAAATGTGAGCTCAGATTGGCATAGGTCTGCAGGAAAATCTGTCCACAGGGGTACCACGGGCTGACGGTTCATTCCCCATAGTCGGGCCTTCCATGCCTTCCATTTATGGATTGAGACAAGGTTTCAACCACCATCGCTATTTTCATTAATTTCCTCCTTTCGAGATCAAAAAAAGAATTAAATCTCAGGGGGCGGCCACGTGTTTCTCTCGGATAGGATGCCATATAAACATGTGATTGTGGGGATGCTGGAAAGTGGTATGGGTTCAGCCTTCTTTTGGGCCCGCACTCCACCACCTTTCACCATGTAGCACTTTCTCCCTACCATGGTTTCAATTGCGGGATAGCTCAAGAAAATTATCTCCTGAGTATGTTGCATCCCTGCAATGGACCATGGTCATTGATCTCATGATATTGGATGAGGATTTACGATCAACGACTCAAATATGCCCTCTTTAGATCAATGGATCAGATATTCCCTTTTTGAATCGACAATTGAGACCTACTTCACGACTCACGCTTCAAACTTTTCAAACCTCAAACCTCCTTTACCTTCTACCATTTTTATCCGAAGCTAAATATCTAGTGACACGTGGCCCCCCCTGAGATCAACGGCTGGGATCTCTTCAGGTCTCCGAACTCCGAGAAAAACAAAACTCAAATTTCATTTCCCCCCTGGAAAATATTCTAGAGCTAAGGATATAATGATGCGTGGCCCTTGTTGATCAACAATTGCAATATCCTTCGGGTCTCTGGGCTCCAGGAAAATAAAAACTTTAACTTATTTTTCCCTCAAAGCAAAACATCCGGAGTTAAGGATTTGACGACGTGTGTCCACTTGAATCGAACGGCTGTGAATTACTTCATCACTTTGGGACTTTGGGCCTTTTTCTCTGGCACTATATTTTGTGCAATTTTGGATTTCTGAATGCCTATGAGATGTTGATCTGAACTACTCTTGGAATCTTCATCGCTGAAAGATTGGACCTGCCTGCTTTGAACCCACAAATAGACCATTTTGAGAGCTTCCTTTGACACTTCCTGTGCAGACTGCAAAAAAGGAAAACCTGTTTCCCTTGAAAACTATATGTGATAATAGTTCCAATGAGGATATTATCCTTTGGATAAAGTTATAGAGAGACTAGATCTAAAATCATTTAAATAATATTTTAGACATCCAGAATGTTGATCCAAAAAGGATCCAGAGAGGACTAAGGATAACTCAGAATTCACAGGAGCAACTCAGGAAGCTCAGAATGGCCTTAGTAGATAGGGAAAGGGAAAAAAAATTCAAATTCCTTAAAACTCAATTAAATTGGCATCATCGCGAATAGTGTGTTGCAATCTTTCCAACGCCGTAAACATCTCGTCAAATGGAGTTACGGATCAAAAGATATTCAAGGTCAAAGTTTTGGTCAACCTAGCCCAATCAATATGAATGATGTTAGCATCTGTACAATGTACATGGCACACACAGAGGACAACACGTGTCATGATGACGTGAGCATGGTGAGGTGGTAGCACCAAAAGATGCCACATGTCACTCATTTTTGACATTTTCAGGTCAACATGTGGACCAATGAGGAAGTTCCATGTGGCAGTCTGTACAACCACGTGGCAGGCCATACGAGACATGGAAGACATGTGGCATCTATACCATATGTTGCAGGCTGATGTGGCAGGATGCCTGTACAAGTGAATGATGTGGGCCAATGTTTGGCTGCCACATGGCCCAATCATGGGATGCCACATGGAAGTGGGAAAATGCCCAATGAGGGCCTGTAACTGAAACTTCAAAAATAAAAAAGGGCGGCCCACCAAATCTGGCGTAGGTCCCATCAAATTTGGTGGTCGACCTCCATTATAATACAAATCCGAAAAATCTAAATGAGACTCCAAATTTGGCTGCGGTTAACACTATATATATGTTGTTGTAACAAAGTTCCAAAAAAGGGAGGTCCGTGGGCTTGACCCTGGGACCTCCCCCAACCACTATGATTTTAATATAACTCTACCAACCAACTAGCCTAACGGGTATGTTGGTACATCCACCCTCCATTTTTACTTAAGAATCCAAGTTTGCAGAGTTGGGGGGTGTCAGACCAGGGCATGACCGTATGGGAAAGGCACAATTTTCGATAAATTTTCCCATGAATTAATTGCAAGTGCATCCACAGAAACCGAGGTGAAATTCCTCAGGGGCCTCAAAGTGCCAAACTCATATCAAAGCATGGAGACAACTATTTTGGGGAATTCAATGCCACGAATTCAGTGGTGTTGTTTGTTTTCTGATCTGAGAAAAGCTTTTGCAACTTTACTCCAGAATGAGGTATACTTATGTATTTTTCCAAATTCTTTTGTTGAGTTAATAAAAAGGCCCACCCATTTGAGAGAAGGACCTAGAGACATATTCCACTAGGGATGAACTCCGTTATCAAGCTTTTGTGTTCAAATTTGATGCTTATGTCTCTTCATTATTGAGCTTTTCATTCTGTATGGTGCACTTTAATTTATGCTTATTTAATACAATTCTTTATAAGTCACATCGATGAAAAGATCTTGAATCATGTCTGTATCAGATTAGTCATATTTGACTTGAATTGTTGAGTGTTAATGCTTACTAGGGAAAGCATAAGCAGTTTGAAGGAACTCTTAATACTTTAAATCCTGAAGTTGGTCATCCATCCCGAAGGAAGAAAATGGTCGAAGAGGACAAGCATGATGAAAAGGAGAAAAAATTCCATATGGTATTTTATCGCATGTTAGAAATAGTTCAGGGAATGTATGGAGACTACGAGAAGAGGATGAAGAATAAAGGGAAGAAAATGGAAGCACAAGCAGATGATAATGCTTCAATGAATCAAGGGGCTGGAGGAGACCCTCCTGAGCCTCCATATTCACCATCAAGTTATAACTCTTGTTCCTCTGAGAATTCTCATAATTCTCATCATTCTAGCCATAAAATGTCTTTTAAGAAACCATTATTAAAGCTTGATGTAAAATTTTCTTTACCTATGTTTAACGGAGATGTTAATCCTGAAAATCTAGATAATTGAATCTAACAGGTTGAAGTATATTGCCGTGTTCAACAGATTGATGAAGATTAAGTTAAAGTGAAATTGGCCTCTCTTCGGCTAGAACACATCGCTCTCGTATGGTGGGAGAGAAAACTTTGGGAAAAAAGTAAGTGTGGTAATATTATTTCCTCATGGTCGGAATTAATATCAATGATAAGGAAGCAATTTTATCCATTGGGTTATTAACATAAATAAATGATGGAATGGCAAACTTTAAGACAAAGTAAAGGTCAAAATGAACAATGTTTCACAAAATAATTTAGGAATAAATCTTTTGCATTAAACATTCTTTTGGATTCTTATGAAACTTTAATGAAGTATATTGGCACACTTCACAGTCATATTCATCATAATTTACTATTGTTTAACCCCACCAGTCTTGATGAAGTTTGTGTGCAAGCCACTCACCTTGAGAACAGGGGAAAGAATGTTCAAGAACATCCCACAAAGAAACCTTCCAATCTCCCACATAATTAGTTTAAGAAGTTTAAAAGGAAGGACAAAAATACTGCCACTATAAAGAGAGAATAAGGAAAACCATCTTGCACTCATTGTAAGAAGAATGGTCACGATGATGAACATTGTTGGAAACTACATCCAGAGAAGAGACCGAAACAATTTGGTGGAAAGGGGAAGACAAAGGTCATTTCTACAGTGCAACAAGACATTGGTTCCAATTCAGGAGACGAAGGAAATATCACAACAATTGGAGTACAAGGTAAAGATTCCATTCATTCTAGCTCAAATTCCAATAATGAATCTCATGATGATGAAAAAAAAAGGAATGAATTATTTCATATAAGAGTTGTATCTAAACACACTAAGATAGATACATTATTTGATCTGGGTTCCCAAGTAAACTTTATATCTGAATCACTTGTCAAAAAGATGGGTCTTGAAAGTAAACCACATCCAAATCCTCATCATCTTAGTTGGGTATGTGATAAATAAAAACTTAATGTCACCAAGATATGTAGGTTCATATTTTCTATTGCTTCAAAGTTGATTGATGAAGTGGATTTGGATGTTGTATCACTTGATATATGTGGCATAGTGTTGGGGAGTCCTTATATTGATGATAGAAAAAATGTCTTCTTTCGTCATGAGAAAAAATATCACCTTACTAAAGGGGGAGTGGAATATATTGTTAGAGCCCACAGGATGAGGGTAAACAAAACACTTGTTAGTGCAGGACAAATGAAGAGACTCATAAACACTAATAAAAAATATGTACTCATTGTCATAAGGGAAAAATATGTTGGAACATCCGACGCTTTTCAAGGATGTGATCCTTCTCATAAGAAATAATTAAATGATATTGTTTCTAAGTATGATGATATTTTCCAGGAACCGAATGGATTACCTCCTAAGAGGGAAATCCAACATGAAATACAACTTCAGCAGGATTCTCCTCTTCCTAATGGGGCATGTACAGGATGCCAATTGTAGAGATGACAAATATCAAAAAGAAGGTACAAGGATTATTGGATCAAGGGGTCACCAGGCCCAGCTCATCTCCTTGTGGTTCTCTTATTGTGATGGTTCCAAATAAGGATGTGCACAATGGATACCATCAGATCAGGGTTGTAGAACATGATGCATGGAAAAATTATTTTAAAACCAAACATGGATTGTTTGAGTGATTAGTTATGAACTTTGGTCTTTTTAATGCTTCGATAACCTTCACACATGTGATGAATGAGGTATTCAGTCCATTTCTAGATGATTTTGTGATTGTATATTTAGACGACATTCTTATATTTAGTGGGACTTGGGATGAACATGTAAGGCATGTAAATAAAGTATTCGATACTTTGCAAAGGGAAACATTGTATGTAAAATTTTCCAAATGTGAACTTGGTAAGACTGCACTTGTATACTTAAGTCATATTGTAGGAGGAGGACAATTAAAAATTGATCCTTCCAAGATTGATGTAATTGCAAATTGGCCTGAGCCCAAAAGTGTAACCGAAATACGGAGCTTCTTAGGTGTAGTCCAGTACTGGAGGAGATTCATTTAAAAATTCTCCTTTATAGTAGCTCCTTTGCATGCATTAACCAATGTGAAGAACACTTTTTAGTGGGGAGGAGATCAAAAAACAAATGTCAACACTTTGAAGGAAAAGATCAATACCGCACGAGTATTAGCACTTCCGAATATTCAACAGCCTTTCGAGATCGAGACATATGTCAGTGGGTATGCCATGGGTGCAATATTGATGCAATATCGTAATCCTATCTATTACCACTCTGAAACTTTTAACGAAGTTGTTGTTAACTATCCTATGTATGATAAACAATTGTATGCATTAGTTCAAAGCATAAAGAAATGGAAGCACTACTTGTTAGGGAAGAAAACAATCATACATATAGATCATCAACCCTTATAGTATCTCCAAGCACAAACCACACTGCAACAATATCAACATTACATATGGATGGGTTTTCTTCAACAATTTCACTTGGTAATCAAATACAAAAAGGGTATGAGTAACAAGGTAGCTGATGTGATTTCTAGACCTCCTGTTCTTGCTTCTATTATTTTGAAGAATGGTTCTTTATCTCATGATATCTATGTGGAAAAACATGTCGTTGATGAAGATTTTAAAGAAGTATTTGAGAATCTAACCCATGGTGCACAGGTAGAGAAATATTTTCTGCAAGGAAAACTACTCTACCATCTTGGAAAGTTATGTGTTCCTACAAGTGAACGAGTCCATGTAATATGAGAAGCTCACACTTCTCTTGTGTTTGGGCATTTTGGGGTAGGAAAAAATATGGCTCATGTAGAGACCCAGCTTAATTAAATACAAAATTTTAATTCAATTAACATATAATTACCTTACGTAAATTATTCATTCACATCAAAAGCATAAACAATCTGCATAAGTTAAAATCTATCTACAGCATGGAAATAACTCAACAAATCACAAATAAATACCTGTTTCTAATGCTAATTCCCGTCGATATGGCTATCTCTTCCCTGCTTCCTTGCTGTTGTCTTGCCTAGCTTGATGCACTGACCAACACTGCCCAAACCGACTATCCACCCAGCCAGCTAGGAGCATCCTGTTCGGCTCCCTAGCTCCAGGAAACCGAAAGGAATCCTGGCCCCCGTGCCCAAAACCCCAAGCAACCCGGTGCCCCTGCAATGATACTCACAGTCTGAAAAACTCTCCCACATAACTAGAAAAACCAAGCCATGAAACCAGTGCTCCCGTCCCTCTCCAAAATGCTTCCTCCCCCAAAAATCCCATATCTTCCCCCGTAAGGCTCTCCCCCTCATATCCCCTTTCACCGACTTTTCCTTTCATTAAATTCCTTCTCCCTACATTCATTACCTTATCCTCTTATTTAATGTCTTGTCCCTTTTATTTAATGTTTCTTATCCTTTTATTTAATGTTTGTTATCCCCTTCATATACGTAAGTTTTAATAAATTAAATTATTAACCCCATTAATTCTTTACTCACATAATTAAAGAGTTGATTAATAATTAAT
>JASDQU010437069.1:62632-85707 GCA_032191745.1 Picea mariana | reverse complement strand
TCATCTGTTTCATAATTCTTATTTGTTTTATGGACAATTTACAATTGTGGGTTGGTTCTATCTCTAAGCTATATTCTGGTTTACTCAGGTTATAATTCTAGGTTATTTCTGGTTGTTTTGATGGCTATAGCTAAAGGATTTCAACACTGCATTCCCAAGTTTTCAGGGTGGTTTGTTTAAGTGATAATAGATGTAACAACCCTAATTGCTTGTTTTACTTTGGTAAATTTGCTTTTACATTTTCAATTCATATTGTTTATTTATATTTAGATTTTTTTATCTATTATCAAAATAATAGTGCGTTTGGTTTACAGGTTAGGTGGCACTGGAGCTAGAGCTTGGAGCTGGGAACTTGGCACATAGGCCCAGATTTCAAACTAAGACGCTCTGATACCATGTGTAGAGACCCAGCTTAATTAAATACAAAATTTTAATTCAATTAACATATAATTGCCTTACGTAAATTATTCATTCACATCAAAAGCATAAACATTCTTCATAAGTTAAAATCTATCTACAGCGTGGAAATAACTCAACAAATCACAAATAAATACCTATTTCTGATGCTAATTCCCATCGATATGGCTGTCCCTTCCCTGCTGCCTTGTTGCTGTATTGCCTAGCCTGATGCACTGACCAACACTGCCCAAACCGACTATCCACCCAGCTAGCTAGGAGCAGCCTTTCCTGCTCCCTAGCTCCAGGAAACCGAAAGGAATCCTAGCCCCCGTGCCCAAAACCCCGAGCAACCCGGTGCCCCTGCAATGATACTCACAGTCTAAAAAACTCTCCCACAGAACCAGAAAAACCAATCCATGAAACCAGTGCTCCCGTCCCCCTCCAAAATGCTTCCTCCCCCAAAAATCCCAAAAATCCTCCTCCAAAAGAATGAATATCTTCCCTCGTAAAGCTCTCCCCCTCATATCCCCTTTCACTGACTCTTCCTTTCATTAAATTCCTTCTCCCTACATTCATTACCTTATCCTCTTATTTAATGTCTTGTCCCTTTTATTTATTGTTTCTTATCCTTTTATTTAATGTTTGTTATCCCCTTCATATACGTAAGTTTTAATAAATTAAATTATTAACCCCATTAATTCTTTACTCACATAATTAAAGAGTCGATTAATAATTAATTAATCATTGATAGTTATGAACAAATAATTAATAATAATTAATTAGTTAATATTATATAAGAAATAATTATTGTTTAGCTAACATCTTAGTACAATCAGATTATCAAATTAATTATAATTAACAATCCTATACATTTATTTAAGTAGGGTCGTTACAGCTCATCTGTAGAGTTTTTGTTACTGGCCTCAGATGAAAGAAATTGTAACTAAATATGTAAAGGGGTGTGTGATGTGTTCTACTTGTAAGCCCACTAATAGAAAAATAGGGTTATACTCACCACTTCCTATTCCATCCCATCCATGGGAAAGTATCTCCATGGATTTTGTAGGGGGTTGACCAATGTCGAAAAGGGGTCATGACTATTTGTATGTTGTAGTGGATAGGTTCAACAAGATGTGTATCTAATGCCATGTAAAAAGCAGATTATTGTTGAGTAGACTACTAATCTCTTCTTTCAGTATGTTTGGGTTCACTTTGGGTTACTCACATCCATTATCTCAGATCAAGATACTTGATTCCTTGGGGATTTTTGGACAAGATTGTGGAGAATGATCGACACCAAGTTGAAGAGGAGCACTTATTTCCATCCACAGACCGACGGATAGACATAGGTTGTTAACTAAACAATGGTACTTTTTCTTTGAGGCTATTGTAGCAAGCCTCCCAAGATATGGGATGAACATATACCCTATGTACATCATGCTTACAATTGAGCCTTATATTCCTCCAATCAGTGTTTGTCTTTTGAGACATTTTTTGGGTATTTACCTAAGGTTCCTTTGGACTTGATGTATGGGAAATATGTTGATTTAAATGAAGAAATAAATGAAGATAGAGCCCACAAGTTCATTCAAAGAATCCAACAGGTACATCAAGCAGTCAGGGAACAATTGGAGAAAATTCAAGCACAATATAAAGCTCGACATGAGAAACACGGGGTTGATCATTAGTTCTAGGTTGGAGACTAGATATGGCTTCACATCAGCAAGGAGAGACTGAAGGGTGAAGGCAAGAAACTCAATCCCATCTGTTATGGATCCTTCACTATTTTGGAGAAAATTGGTACCAATGTTTTTTGTCTATATCTTCCACCTTATATGTAGATCCAATCAGTTGTAAATGTGGAAAAATTGAAACTTTTTGAGCCTCCCATGATCATGGATCAGGGTTAGGAAGTTTCAATACCTTCAGTTGATGAGTTGTTTCTTGAGTACCTGGATGAGTTGAAGGAAGATATCATCTTGGACACAGGGGTGATGTTGATTATCTTCGAGTGGGATTAAAGGGAACACATCCAAGAAAGTCAAAGTGAATTGAGAAGGACAAGGTGAGGTAACTCTTCCCTCACTTATATGTTTATTGATGAAAGCTTTTGGTGGTCCAAAAAGATCTCAGTGAGAAGGCATTATCCAAAAAGGATCCACAAAATACTAAGGATAACTCATAATTCACAGAAGCAACTTAGGAAGCTTAGAATGGCCTTAGCAGATAGAGAAAGGGAAAAAATTCAAAGTCCTAAAAACTCAATGAAATTGGAGTCACCGCGAAGAGCGTGTCACAAGATTTCCAAGGACGTAAAAAAATCGTCAAATGGAGTCACGCATCAAAAGATATTCACGGTCAAAGTTTTGGTCAACCTAGCCCAATAAATACGGATGATGTTAGCATCCATACAATGTACGTGGAACACACAGAGGATGAATCATGTCATGTTGAAATCAGCATGAAATCAACATGGTGACTTGGCAACACCAGAGGCTTCCACGTGTCACTCATTTTTGGCATTTTTAGGTCAACATGTGAACCAATGAGGAAGTACCACGTGGAAGTCTATACAACCACGTGGTAGGTCGTACGAGACGTGGCAGAAATGTGGCATCTATATCATATGTGGAAGACTGATGTGGCAGGCAGGCAACGTGGCATGGTGACTATACATGTGAATGACGTGGGCAAATTTTTGGTTGCCACATGGAAGTGGAAAAATGCATAGTGAGGGCTTGTAACCTAAATTTCAAGAACAAAAAATGGCGACCCACCAAATCTGGTGGCTAACCTCCAGTATAATCCAACTCTAACAAATATAAATGAGACTCCAAAATTGGTGGCAGTTAACAATATGTGTGTGTGTGTTGTAACAAAGTGCTAAAAAGGGGAGGCTCGCAGACTTAACCCCGGGACCTCCCCCAACCACTATGATTTTAATATAAATCCGCCAACCAACTAGCTTTAGGGATATGTTGGTACATTTTCCCTCCATTTTTACTTAAGAAGCAGGGTCTGCAGAGTTCGAGGGGTCAGATCAGGGCGTGATCGTACATATAGGGCATGATTTTCGAGAATTTTTCCTATGAACTAATTGCAGGTGTAGCCACAGAAACCGAGGCAAAATTCCTCATGGGCTTGGTAGTGCCAGACTCATATTGAGGTGTGGAGACAATTGTTTTTGGGTAATTCGATGCCACAAATCCAGTGGTGTTGTTTGTTTTCTGATATGAGCAAAGCTTCTACAGCTTAACTCCAAAATGATGTACACTTATGTATTTTGCCAAATTCTTTTTTTGAGTTAGTAAAAAGGACTAACCATTTGAGAGTAGGAACCAAAGATATAGTCCACCAGGGACAAACTCCATTATCAATTTTTTGTGTCCAAATTTGATGCTTATGTCTCTTCATTATTCAGATTTTC
Source organism: Picea mariana (assembly GCA_032191745.1). Lineage (NCBI taxonomy): Eukaryota > Viridiplantae > Streptophyta > Pinopsida > Pinales > Pinaceae > Picea > Picea mariana. The sequence continues at coordinate 81,881 of JASDQU010437069.1, read as the reverse complement.
CTTCTTTATGGTGCACTTTAATTTATTTTCATTTAATACAATTCTGTATAAGTCACATGGATGAAAAGATCTCGGATCAAATGTATTGAGAATGGGACACATCAATTAATGAACAATTGTGTTCCTTAATGGCCAATGATAATTGGAATCTATTCCCTGATCCAAAAGGAAGAAAAATTTTCACATACAAATGTATTTATATGAATAAGTATGTAAAATATGGTAATGTTGACGGACACAAGGCATGGTATGAAAAAAAAGGATTATTTCCTTCTTGACTCTTACTTGTTTAGATAACACTGATTTTACTGTAATGTCTATACTAATCAATTAGGTTATCACTTTGTCATACTTGTACTTTATTTTGACGACATTATACTCACTAGTAGTGACCCCAAGTGTAACATTCCCCATCCCATATAAGGTCAATTACGTGCATAAATACTCATAAAGTTAAAGTTTTCTACTAACTAATCATATAGCTTACTTGCTACAAGATAACACACAATTTTAACCATTTGTTGATACCATGAACTAGGTATATCTACAACATTCTAAAATAAGCATACAGTGTAGCTAATAAACTCAAATATAACATGATATAAATCATTCTCAAACAAAGAGTTAATACACAACGATTAAACTCATAATGCAAACTAGAAATAAGATAAAACACTTGTCTTTTAAAAATGATTGTGCAACCAGCTACTTGGGATGGACGTTCCACCAAACCAAATACTTTTGTTTTCCAAATATCAACATCAAGTAACCCTTGATATAGGGACATAAATCCGAGAAAGAGGGTGGTCTCTCACTCTCCACTCACAACTCACAAAATCCCATAACCCACTAGCATTCTCTTACAACTATCTCGAATTTTCACTAGCTCTCTTCCTCTCAACCTGCCCAACCTAAGGAATGCACCCCTTCATTGATATCAATTCATTGTTCTTCCCATTCATTTATCATGGTCTCTTTGGTATAGGTAACTGAGAATCTCACTAGTGGGAAACTGAAGGGAGATCACTACTAGAAAAAGTACCAGCAAAACAATAGCAATCACTTGCTAATATAGTGAAATTCACACATGAGTTCACTCTTCATTCCCGAAAACCTAGATCTTCAATATTCTTCTCCAAATGCACTCCAAAATATCTCTAGCATACTCCCATGTTTTCCCTCCATGGTTTCTCCATATCCAATTCTCTTCTTCCTTATTCTATGCTTGGTGTTCATGCAAAATCATGACTGTCTAAAATTGTTGTAGTTTCTCATATGAATTTCCTCTCTTTGCTTGACTTACACACTTCCCAAAACTGATTTTACTCGGTCCTATGCTTTCAATAACCAAGGGATGTGACTTCTCAAACCAACTCTCTTACATGCATTCAATGATTGGCTTTGAGAACACTCAATCATAAAAATTAGAAGGTTCATATCCAAATATAATTTTTGAGAAGTGGGTTGAATTAATAGACATGGGTAATTCCCCCTTGGACCCCTCTCTTATACATTTTATTAGACCCTCCAACCTCTTGTGGATTAATTCATCCCCCATCTCTACATATCCCCCAATAGATGTAATCAAGTTTTATTATCAAAATTCATAATACAATTACCATATACATCGCTTGGCCATAATCATACATTATATTTACATTAAGCATTAATTGAACTAGGGATTATATTAGAGATTTTACATTCCCCATCCCCTATAATTGTGTACCATATGCGATGCACACTATGTCGATACACATGCACAAATTTACGTCATAATACTATTTTTTTTTCCAATTTTACAAGTCCAACAACAGTTCCAACCAAAATCTCTTGTTCCTCTCAACCCACTGACTTGAGGAATATACCCCCTTCATTTATATTAGTCCATCGATCTATACAATTCTTTTATCAGGGCCCCAAACATAGGTTGGTTAGGACTTTGATATATGGTTCTAGAACTCTATTTTCTCAAAATGGAGTCTTTCATTCTTATATTTTGTTTTCATTAAAATTGTCAAAACTTTGTGGGTGTTCCTCCCGCATGTTTTCTTCGTTCTCCCATGCAATATCTTCAAGAGTGTATCATGTCCACTGAACCTTTACCAACCACGTGGAGTTTTTCTTGATCAATTTGAATTTTCGATCCAAGATGCGTACTGGTTCCATCGAGAAATACCCTTCGTGTTCCACCTCGATCATAGTCCAATCAATTATGTGGTTAGGGTAAGGAATATGTTTTCTTAATAATGGTACATGAAGTATATTTTTCGCTCTCATGGATGAAGGAAATTCTATAATTTATGCAACTATCCTTATCTTTTCTAATATCTCAAAAGGTTCACAACATCTTGCTACCAAATTTGGAAACTTCTTGATCTTAGTAAACTTCTCTCCAACTTCACTTTTAAAAATACATGTTCTCCCACATTTAAATATCTAAAATATTTGTTCTTCTCTACAAAAATTTTCTTCCTATACTAGGAAGCCTTTAAATTTTGCTTGATCTTTTTCATCTTCTCTTCCATTTCCCTCAACAAATCCATCCTAATAATCATTGTGTGTGTTAGAATATCCCAACTCACTGCTGTGTTACACTTCCTTCCATAAAATGATTCAAATGTGATCAGTTTTAATGAGGATTGATTAATCCTCCCACTTTTATGGCTGGTCCATCACATACATTCTAAGAATGTCCACAAGTATTATTTTTTTCTTTTTCGTATTCCCATCTAAATCTGGGTGATACATTGTACCGAGATTTATATTTTTCCCAAATCCTTTGAACAAAAATATCTAAATATTGGATGTAAAATTGGGATCTCTGTATGAAACAATTGTCTTAGGAACCCTATTTATCCTGGAAAATTCCTTTAGGTAGATTTCAACAATATTTGTTTCCTTTTGTGTAGTATTTAATGGAATAAAATATGCATCCTTAGTCAATTTATCCACCATTACCATGATGGAATCATGTTGCTTCAATGTTCTGGGCGGATTAGTAATAAAATCATTTGTAACTACCCACTTCCATTCTAGAATGGGAAATGGTTGTAACAACTTCACTGGATGTGTATTTCTGATATTCACCTTTTGACACTCTAGGCACCTGGTTATATAATTAGCCACTTCTTTCTTCATTTTTGGCCAAAATTATTGTCTTCTTACAATTTCAATTGTTTTCTAGTATCATGTATGTTCAACATATGGCACATTATGCATTTTCCCCATCACTCTATTTTTAGGTCATTGGAATTCAACACATATACTTTTCCTATGTACATGAGAATTCCATTCTCTTTCAGCTCATACTAATTAAATTTCTACTAAAATTTACCTTGCAATATTTTTTTTTTTCAAATAGTGTTGATCTAAATTTGTTGCTTCAATAATCTTATCTTTTAGATTAGTCTTGTACATGATAATGGATGCAATATGCATCTCATGTGCTCTCCTCTTGAGTGCATCAACCACTTGGTTCTCTTTTCCCTTGATGTGTTTAATTTCAAAGTCATATTCACTCAGAAATTCCAGTCATCTAGTTTGTCAAACATTTAATGTGGGTTGTCCAAACAAATGTTTCATACAACAATAGTCTATCCATAGCCTCCCCATGAGGTAATGTCTCCACATTTTTAATGCATGAACAATGGCTTCTAATTCCAATTCATGGGTGCCATAATTCCTTTCATGCTCTTTTAATTTTCTGGACTCATAACATACAACATGATATTTTTTAGTGATAACTCCACCAAACTCTTCCTTGCATGCATCAATGCACACAAAACAATCCTCATAAGGATCTTCAATGTTTAATATCCATGCACTTTTCAATATGTCTTTCAATTGTTGAAATTTTTCTTCACATTTGTGAGCCCATTCAAATTTCACTCTCTTCTTTTGCAAAGAGGTGATTGGGCTTGAAATCCTTGAGAATCCTTTTATGAATCTTTAGTAATAACTAAAAATACCCATAAATGATCTGAATTTTTTCAAATTTCTTGGCATTGGTCCTCCTTGAATATCCTTTATATTCTCCAGATCCACTATTATCCCCTCCGCTGAAATAATATGCCCCAAGTAGTGAATCTTCTTTTGATAAAATATGCACTTGGCTTGGCATACAACTTGTGCTCTCTCAAAAATTTTAGTACCATTCTGAAATACTACTCATGTTCCAATTTTGACTTAGAGTAGATGAGTATATCATTGAGGAACATAATTAAAAACATGTTTAGGTATTCCCTGGACACTTCATTCATTTGGCACATAAAAATAGTCGAGACATTTGATATCCCAAATGGCACTACTGTGAATTCATAATTCCCACATCTTGTCCTAAATATTGTCTTGTTGATGTCTTCTTCCTTTATCCTTACTTGATGATAACCTGATCTCAATTCAATCTTGGAAATATTTTTGCACCTTTCAGTTGACCAAGTAAATAATCAACCCTTGGCAAAGGATATTTTTTCTTTATGGTGACCTCATTTAGTTTTTTGAACTAAATTTATAGCCTCAAGGTTCCATATTTCTTCTTAACAAAGAGAACTGGGGCACCCCAAGGTGACACACTTGGAAATATATACCCATTCCTTACTAATTATTCAAGATACATATGCAACTCTTTCAACTCTAGTGTTCCCATTCTGTAAGGTGTCTTGGACATTGGGGTAGATCCAAGCACTAAATCAATAGAGAAATCAATGTCTCTCTTTGGCAGCAATCCTCAGACTTCCTCAAAACAATCTTCAAAATCCATCAAGACTAGATGGTATTCAATTCTTGACACTTTATATCTAGATGCCTCTTCCATATGAACTACAAAAATATGAAATCCCTTCTTGAAACTCTTTTTCAACTGCATACATGAAATTTCTCTAAAAACTACAATTCTTGGAATGCCCTGAACCTTTCCTTCTTCCCTTCTTCATAAATACGTGTGATTGTCTTGTTGTAATAGTCTAGGACATCATGGTGTTTTTCAAACCAATCCATGCCAATTATACAATCATATGAACCCAATTGTATGATGTTCATATCTACCTTTTTGTTGAGTCCATTCATGTTTATTGGACAGTCTTTAACGAACTAATTGATCTTCCTCTTAGCCCCTGTGGCTAACTAAACTAACCGATATTTGTTATACTTAATTTTTTTCAAGTGACATATTTCAACATTGTTAGAGTTTATATAACTATGTCTAGCTCCATAGTCAATTAAAATTTTCATGGGCTATTTATTATTCTTACCTTCGACTTCAATCATGGGGGATTGATATTCTGCTTTCTTTTTTCCCAAGGCTGTATAAATACTTGTCATGTTTCCTCCCATGTATTCCACTATTTCATCTCTTGAATTTTTTGTATAGTCCTCATTATTTCTCCTTTCTAAGGGTAGCCCCTATATAAGTGATTTCAATGACATCCCCTACATTGTACAGGTTTTTGGCTTAGAATTTTCCTAAATAAATATTCCATCCTAGGCTCATTTTGGGTTGACTTTCCTTGTTTGTTTTTTTGTGCATTTTTCTTGAAAAAGGTTGGATTAAAAACTTTCTTACTTTGATCCCTCTTTCATTGCATCGTATCATTCCAATATTTTTGGAAAAATGGCCTTCCTCTTCTCTACTCATAGAAATTCTTTGTTCTCCTTATGTGTTGGAAATACTAAGACAACTAAGAGGGGGGGTGAATCAATTGTTACTATTCTTAAACAATTTTATTCCTATTGAAATATTATTAATGTTCTCCAAGTGATCATCAAGATTATGCAAGTCATGAAAAACACAAATAATAGACATCAATCATACATATGATATACACAGAGGCATATATTCATGAGGAAACCCATAAAGGGAGAAAACCTCTTCTTCTTAGAATGATAGGAAGCCTTTTATGTTCTATACATCATCTATATTTGAGCACCAACTCAAAATGAGGCTACAACCTCTTCTTTAACAAGTTGCAACTTGTAGAAATAGAAATCACCAACCCTTTGATTTTATAGCACCCACTAGAAGGAAGCACCAAATCCCTGAGAGTTCCATCACCAACTGGATGGAAGCACCAACTTCCATTCATATAGACACCAAAATATATAACAAAGAACAATGATTCTCCTTTGCACCACCCTACCACCCTGAGATATAAAACTTTTTACTTACTTGTTGTGTCTCTCATATGGTCTATTACAACTCCATGTCTCCTCTTCCTTATTCAACTTCTATGCCCTATTCCGCTTCTACTTCATTCTTCTTCTATGATCTTCTCTTTTTCTTCCTGCACACCACCACCTTTGTCCAGCTTATCTTCATCATATTATGTTATGTGTTGCATGTGCATGCTATGCACTATGCCTCTGATCTACACTTCATGTTCAACAACTCTTCTTCATTCTGCATGTCTTACTCACGCCCAGTTCTCTTCTTGATCATCATTTGAACTCTTCATCTTCTCTGACAGTTATTATGAATCTGTTCATCATTAGGGGGTGTTATCCTGATATTCTCTAGCTTATCTAGTAGTCACAACTCTTCGTCTTCTCTGGTAGTTATAGTCATTTGTTTTTGGATTCTTTGGCTTCTAAGACCCTTCCTTCATGTGACCACCGGCAATGACCAAATGCCTATTCAAAAGGTGCTTCCCAATCTCGGTCTAGTGAGTGCTAGCTCTGTTTCTCGATATGACCTTGGGCGAAGATCTCATGTGACCATGATATTACGGGCGCGTCCAAAGGTGGTTTGTATCAAAATAATTTTTTCCCCACAATTTAGCTCGAGCCTCCACTTGTCCTTTATCCAAAACCGTGGTTTCGATTGCGACACACCTTCATATTTTCAAATTTCACACATCTTCAATCCACACAATGTGACGGGACTATCGATCTCATGATCTTGGCGGTGCTCCTGAATGGACAGTTCATATTTGTTCTTTCACGATCTGAAGATCAGATCTAACCTTCCTAAATCAACGACTGTGATTTATTTCGTGATCCAGTCTTTGGGAGTTTCAAACATCAACCCTTGATTTCCTTCGTACATCAATATTTCAGAGTTGACAATCCACTGACACGTGTCCCTCTCGGATCAATGGTTGAGATCTCCTTTGGGTCTCGGGACTTTGGAGATTTTGAATCTCAACTTCTTGTTTCTTCTGACTGGATATCTTCTGAAATGGAGGATCTGCTAACATCTATCCTCCTTAATCCAACGATTATCTTCTGCTCTAGGACTTCAACCTTTTTGACTCTTCGGGGTTTCACTTTTCCATGAATTCTTTCACCCAGAGTCAACGATCTATTGACACATACCCTCCTTTAGAATCAATGATCATGAGTGACTTCGACACTTCGGGCTTTGGGAGTTTCAACTCCTATGCACTTGTTTCTCCTAGAGTGATTTCACCTAAATGCATAATGTTCTAACACATACCCCTCCCGACGATCAATGACCAAGGTCTCCTTCGGGTCTTGTTGTTCGGGACTTCGAGACTTTAGGATAATTGTTGCTTCATTCTCCTCCAGAGTGGTCACCTTTTGAATAAGTCATAGGCGGTGGAGACCGCTTGCTGTCGGTTAACACTTCCACTTACATTGTCCTTCCATTGAACTAGATCAATGGTTGAGAATGCACCTGAAGTGATCTTCATATTGGACGGCTGAGAGTGACTTCAGACCTTTGTCCTTTGAGACTTTTGACATTTTTTGTTGATGAAACTCCCAAAGTAAATCTCTTGGAGTGACGTAGCTTTCTTACGTCACTTGTTGACATGGCACGAGCCAATTTCCTCTTGACACTTGGCATCATATGATTATGCCATGTGTACTTGCTTACATGGTCTGACAAGTTGGTCTGCCATATTTCCTTATAGATGTGGTCTACTGACGTGGTTCTCCGTGATATAATGGTCATCACATTTTCTCTAGATCTGATGGTCCTTATTCATTTCAGATTTTCGGTCTTCATGTAATTCGAGTTTCAAGTTGCCAATTCTTTCGAAGTGAGATTCCCTGAACAGTAACCGCCTCACAAATTTTGATGTGAACCAAATGTTGTTCGTCGATCATGTTCTTAGATCGATGGATTGATATATCTTTGGTGCTTCTCTTCCAACTTATCCTATCCTTCCACTTAAAAGTGATCCAACGGTCATGAAGACACTCGAAGCAGATCAATGATCAAGGATGGTTGCGGAACCACAACTTGCGAGTGATTTAACTTGTCACCAAAACTCCTCAATTTGAAGTTGTTCACTATTGGTGAGTCAACCATAATCATCGATATTCGAGGCTATAAGATCTGACAATCCTCACTAATTGTGGGATTGGAAATAGCATGATATTTAATTCTCCTTTCGATCTCTGCAATATATCCCTATCGTTGATCTGGCGATTGCACATCCAACGGTTACAAATTAATCCGACTTAATATGATTGTTTTTTAGATCAACAACAATCATCGATATTTGGTTTTATGATATTTGACGATCTAGAGCAATTATGGGATTAGAACTAGCGAGTTGATTAATTATTCTTTCTCTCTCTGCAATTCATCCCTGTTATTGATCTGGCATGCAGATCCAATGATCACGATCCTCCAATGGTCCTCAAGCCCATGGTCACTCATATTATCGACGTCCGTAATATTAGACAATCAACATGGTCAATTTCTTGATCGGACGATTGTTGAGGCTTCTCACCCTGAGCTTACATGTTTCCTTCTGAGCTTTGATCTATGCATATTGTTCTCTTCTCCTCCTGAGCTTATTCTTTTCCTGTTCACCATCACCGCTATTTTTCTTTCCATCAATGACAAGCACACTCTTCCTATAAAAATATGCCAATAATCTTCCCCTTTGGCATTGATGGAAACCCTGAAAGGTTTCACTATTCTTCTTAGACCTTCAACTGTAGGATTTAGACCACACCTTTTATCCCCCTTTAACATCAATGTCAAAGAAAACATGCTCCCCCTGAGCTATTGCAGTACTTTTCGAAGGTATTAGATATTCAACCAACACATACTCCCCATGACAGGATGGACTCTCTTAGCTTCATAATGGGGTCATGCCCAAATTCTAGCGTAGATACTCAAACTAATCTTTTTCAAGAGGTTTAGTGAAGATATCAACAATGTGATCTTTGGATGGAATATAATGCAAATAAACAATAGTGTTGGTCACCTATTCCCTCAAGCAGTCATACTTGATGGGTATATGCTTGGTATTGGAGTGAAATACAAGATTCTTTGACACACTAATTACACTAGTATTATCACAATGAATTGGGATCGGTGAAGTATATTTTACCTCCAATTCTACAAGTGTCTGAATCATCCACAATACTTGGGTACAACAAGTGGCAGCTGCAATGTATTCAACTTCTGTATTCGATAAGGAAATGGAACCTTGCTTATTTCTCAACCATGTTACAAGAGAATATCCTAAGAAGAATGTACCTCCACTTTTTATTTTCCTTTCATCCATGCAGTTAGCCCAATCAACATCTGAATAGACTGATAATTGAAAATTCAGATTCCTAGGATACCATAGGCCATAGTTCATCGTTCCTTTCAAATATTTGAATATTCTTTTGACAGCTATCAAATGACTCTGTTTAGGTGCATACCGATACCTTCCTACCATTCCAACAACATGCATTATGTCTATACGAGATGATGTGATGTACAACAGGCTTCCTATCATAGACCTTTATGAACTCAGATCAACATCAGGTGAGTCATCATCCTTGCTTAGCTTGCATCCAGTGACCATAGGTGTGATCACAGGTGTAGAATATTCCATTTGAAAACTTTTCAATATTTCTCTTAGATATTTCTTCTGAATAAAGAAATATTCCTTCAGAAATCTGAGTAATTTGTAGACCAAGAAAAAATGATAGTTCCCCTATCATAGACATTTCAAATTCAGACTGCATGGCAGAAGAAAACCATTGTACCAATGAAACATTATTACTTCTGAAGATGATGTCATCTACATAGACCAAGATAATGAGAAAATCATTATCCTTTTTTTTGATATATAGATTGTTGTCAATTGTTCCTCTCTTGAACCCTTTGTCTTGAAGATACTTATTCAGTCTATAGCACTAGGCATGAAGACATTGTTTCAACCCATATAAGGATTTCTTTAGCTTGCAGACAAAGTCAGGGTTATCTGATAGTTGGAAACCTTTTGGTTTTTCCATACAGACTTCTTCTTTTAGATCTCCATTTAGAAAAGATGACTTGAGATCCATTTGATAGACTTTAAACTTCTTATGACAAGCACAGGCAAGAAACATTCTAATAGCTTCTAATATTGCTACGGGCGGAAATGTGCAAATGTTTCATCAAAATCTAGTCCTTCTATTTGAGCATACCCTTTGCAGACCAATCTAGCCTTCTTTCTTACAATATTTCCTTGCTCATTCATTTTATTCTTAAACACCCATTTGGAGCCAATTACATTCTTATTTGTAGGTCTAGGAACAAGCTCCCAAGTATTGTTCTTCTCAATCTGATCCAGTTCCTCATTCATTGATTTTTACCAATTTACATCTTTATTGGCTTCATTAAAGTTCTTGAGTTCCACCATGCATACGAGGGATATATGTGATTGCTCGATGTATTTGATTATCCTTCTCCTAGTTTGTACACCTTTGTCTTTTTCACCAATTATCTGACTTACAGGATGATTCTTTTGAGTAATTCTGGAGGAAGGATTTGATGTTGTCTGAAGATTTGAGTCTGCCTGAGTATTTGTATCTTCAATTGACTCAGAGTCTTCTCTTTCTGATTCTTGGACCTTTTCATCTTTAATTTCAACTATATCCTTTGTTGTTGATTTAACACTGCTTACATCTCGTACACAGATTTCTTCATCAACTTTTATGTCAATACAATCAACCAATTTATGCATCCTCTTATTATAGCATCTGTATCATTTACTGTTTGTAGCATACCCTAATAAGATACCTTCATCAGCCCTATCATCATATTTTCCAAGGTTTTCATTATTATTCTTTATGTATCACTTACTCCCAAAGACTTTGAAGTGTTTGATTGAAGCGGGTCTTCCATACCACAGTGTGGTCTGAGGTAGGATTTGTTAATAATATGGAATGATGTGTGTATTGCTTCTACCCAGTAGGCTTGACCAATGTTCTTCTCATTCATCATTCACCTGGCCATTTGTTGAATTGTTCTGTTTTGCCTCTCAACTACTCCATTCTATTGTGGAGTTCCTGGGATTTTTTATTCTCTCTTGATCCCATATTTATCACATAATTCCTAGAAATCACTTGATATAAATTCTCCTCCTCTGTCTAATCTTACTGCCTTTAACCTGTTTCCTATTTGATTCTCAGTTAAATCCTTAAATATTTTAAATTTCTCAAATGCTTCATCTCTTTCTTTGAGAAGTGCAACCCAAGTGAGTCTGGAGTAATCATCAATGATCAGCATGAAGTAATTTTCCTTCCCTGTGCCTTCCTATCTTTATGGTCCAAACAAATCCATATGAACTAATTGGAGTGGTTTATCTATTGAAGTAGAGCTCTTGGATTTAAACTGTGTCCTGGTTAGCTTTCCTACTTGGCAGAGTTTACACATAGAATCTTGTGGCTGTTGATACTGAGAGGTGGGTGAATCAGTATCAAGTAAAATTTAAAAACATTTTTCAGCTTATACTTAAACCATTCAATTATATCCAATGAGAAATGAACAATAGTATAAGAGTTACACCAATACACCACAATACACCATGCACAATATATGAGAAATAATCAATAGTTATTGTTCAAGGGAAGTAATGACTTCCAAAGGTAGCTACAGCTTCCAAATGTAAATGGAGGGAGAAACCTCCAAGAGGAATATACAATCCTCCAATATTAAGAGAGGGTTTATCTCTCCATCCTTTCCCCTTCCTTCCACCCAATAATACATGAGAGATACTAAAACATTACATTAAATCATCACCATCAACCAACCATCACATAGAACCTAATAATGATTTCTGAGGCTTCTTCAATTTCTTAAATTATTCAATACTTGGAATACTATGATCCTATATATAATATTACTCAATGTATTCTCTGAAACTCTTCCAAGTTTCACTCCTTGAATCCTCCCCAAAAAGAAGTTATAGAAAGAATGGTAGACTCTATTCAATTCTGGTTTATTCAGGAGACCGAACTTGTACAGAATGACCCATGCTCAATATTTAACATAAAATTATCAAACTCGCACACAAAAAAATACAGTCCGTATGATTTCCAATGGATTTTTTCCCACTTCATTTGGATTCTCTATGAAGCAGTTATGATTGTTTTACCCGAAACACCTTTTTATTGACTAGCTTCAAGACTGGTCAAAAACTCTATCTTGCATAGAGTGTATCTCCATAATTATAGCGAATCAAGAGCTGAAACGTTTACCACATGTACCTTGGTATGTCTTCTCAATTCCATAGAAATTTCACCTTATGAATCGTACTAGAAAAAAAGCTATAGCGAAAATGGTAAGATGACCTATAAATCACATACCTTAGAACACATCACCAAACGACTTCATCCTCCCTTGAAATTCGACCTTCTTTACTTCTGATTTCCTCTTAAATTCGACTTGTGTATAAAATGAATGTATAATGATATGTATTTATACCATTTATGTCACTTCCTTTTAACATTAGGGCTGACCTAACACCTTTTTATTTTTTAATTATTTTCTTTAATTATCTTCAGGGGCTACATGTACTTCCTTCTTCAATTCACTTTGCCATTTTCAAAAATTCATTTCTCCTCAACCATGAGGATCCACATGACATGCCACATACCACTGGAAACAACATGATGTATACTATCCATCCATCGGTGTTGTATCTTCATGTGAATTATCCTTCATTTCCAAATACCTTCATCAATATTGCGGTCCAAAACCCATGACTAGGGTTGACATCAACGACAACAACCAATCTACCAACAATCTCCCCCTTTGTCATTGATGGAAACACTCATGCTCTCCCTATCATTATGATCCCAATTTATCTCCACCTTTGATATCAATGGCAAAGGGTAGGGATTCTCCCCCTGAGTTTAATGGCATAAGGTGACCTTCTTCTTTGGGGTTGTTCCCCCTAAACATGTGGCACTCAATAATACTTCATCCTTATTTTTGGTCTTTGGGACTTTTTCTTCCTTGGAATCCTTTTTTGTGGCTTCTGTCTTTTCTCTCTTCTTCATGTCTAGGATGTATATGTTGTTCGGTATTCTTGTTGTAGTTGCAACCAATCTTACTGAGTTGTTTTCTCTAATTTTATATTTTCGGGAGTCAAACATAAGAGTGTATCCTTAATCAGACATTTTACTAACACTGAGTAGATTATGCTTCAAGTATTCAACCAATAGGACATTCTTTGCTTTTATATTTTTTCTTCCAAGCTCTACTACACCTTCTCCAAGTATTTTGGTAGATGAGTCATCTCCAAATGCAACATTTCCACCCTTTCTCTTCAAGATGATGAATTTGTCTTGATCCCCAGTCATGTGTGAAGAACACCCATTGTCTATGTACCATTCATATTCTTATTTACATTCTTCAATGGTTAATTCTATTTGACAAAATTCATTGTTTGGAATCTCTTTCCTTCTCCATACTTTGGTTGGCATAGGGACATCTTCATTCATATATATGCAATCTCGTTCTTTGTGACCAAGATACTTACATTTGTAGCATGCAATAATTTTTTCCATCAATGGGGAAAATGAATTATAACTTCTGTTGACAAATCCACAATTATTTAAATATCTTCTATTTACACAATTCATGTTTCTTGCGTATTTTTTCCTTTCATTGATTCTCCAATTAATTATCTTATGTCCAAAATTTTTGCAAGTATAACAATGACCAAGAAAGAAATTTTGATACCTTGGAGTAAGTGGAATTCTTTTTGATGTAGTCCATCTGGATTCATGATCTACTCTTCTGTAGTTTCCTTCATATTGATTGAAGCTTCTTTGATTCCTAAAGGTAGGAGGTCTTATTGGATATTCATCTCTTTTGTAATCATTCCTTCTTTTTGGTATCCCGGTCCACTTCTCATAAATTGTCTGTGTAGCTCTTTCTTCAACTTTCTTGTTGGTATTTTCATCTTCTTTGTATGAAGTTTCACCCATGCATCCAAGATGTGTTAAGTCTTTTGTCACTTGAGAGTTTCTTAAGCTCTTCCTTAATGAGACAACTTCTTGTTCAAGTTTCTCACAATCTTCTTCTTTCTTCGTCATTTGGACATTCCTTACTTCTCTTATTCTTCTTTCTTCTTCAAGTAGAGTTTTCAAGGAAATTTTTTCTTCTCTTAGTTTATCAAAGTCTTCTAGTTGTTTCTTTAAGATTACAACTATCTTTTCACAACTACCTAATTCACTTCTTAGTTTTTTGTGTGTCTTTGAGCTTGCTATTTTCAATCTCAACATGCTTCAATTTTTTAAGATTCTCATCTTCTTGTTGAATAATTTATGCTTCATGAATTTCTTCTTCTTCATTAGAATTTTCTTCTTCGGTGTCATCTCTTTCAATCCTTGGATGAGGACATTCAAATTCAACATGTCCTACTCCTTCACAATTAAAGCAAAAGAACTGACATCTATTTGCTTCTTTGAAATATGAGATGTTGTAATTTGCTTCAACTTCTTCTTCTTCTGCTGCTTCTTCCCTTGCATAAAGGTCTTGTAGTTTGTCCCAAAGCTCTTTTGATGATGCACATGATCCCACCTTGGATTTCACTAAATCTGTCAATCCATCCAGGATGGTATCTATTGCCAATTTGTTGTTCCTTTTTTCTTCCTTCTAAGTTGCAGTCTTTGGTTTCTTCAAAGAATTGTATCTGGAAGCAACTAAGAACCAAAAATCTGCCCCAATATATTTCATGTAAGTTTCCATTCTGTTACTCCAGTATTCAAAATTTCTTCCATCAAATGGTAGAATCCCATTTGGAATTTTGTCTTCCATTTCTTCTTAGGATCTTCCTTCCTGTGGTTAAACTGTACTGAAGGTAACCCTCTTTGATACCAATTGTTGATACTGATAGGGGGGTGAATCAGTATCAAGTACAAATTAAAAACCTTTTTCAACTTATACTTAAACCATTCAATTATATCCAATGAGCAATGAACAATAGTATAAGAGTTACACCAATACACCACAATACACCATGCACAATATATGATAAATAATCAATAGTTATTGTTCAAGGGAAGTAATGACTTCCAAAGGTAGCTACAGCTTCCAAATGTAAATGGAGGGATAAAACTCCAAGAGGAAGATACAATCCTACAATATTAAGAGAGGGTTTAACTCTCCATCATTGCCCCTTCCTTCCACCAAAGAATATATGAGAGATAATAAAACTTTACATTAAATCATCACCATCAACCAACCATCACATAGAACCTGATAATGCTTCCGAAGACTTATTCACTTTCTTAAATTATTCAATTCTTGGAATACTATGATCCCATAGATAATATTAATCAATGTATTCTCTGAAACTCCTCCAAGTTTCACTCCTTGAATCCTCCCCAAAAAGAAGTTATAGAAAGAATGGTAGACTTTATTCAATTCTGGTTTATTCAAGAGACCAAACTTGTATAGAATGACCTGTGCTCAATATTTAACATGAAATTTTGTAACTTACACAACAAAAACTACAATCCGTACTCTTTCCAATGGAATTTATCCCACTACATTTGGATTCTCTAAGAATAATTTATTATTGTTTTACCCGGAACACCTGTTTATTGAATAGCTTCAGGACTGGTAAAAAACCCTATCTTGCATAGAGTGTTACTCCATAATTATAGCGAATCAAGAGCTGAAACTTTTACCATAGGTACCTTGATATGTCTTCTTAATTACACAACAATTTCACCATCTGAATCGTTATAGAGAAAATGGTAAGATGACCTATAAATAACATACCTTAGAACACATCACCAAAATACTTCATCCTCCCTTGAAATCCGACCTTCTTTACTTCTGATTTCCTCTAAAATTTGACTTGTGTATAAAATGAATGTATAATGATATGTATTTATACCATTTATGTCACTTCCTTTTAACATTAGGGCCGACCTGACAGTTTCTTATTTTGTAATTCTTTTCTTTAATTATCTTCAGGGCCTACATGTACTTCCTTCTTCAATTCACTTTGTCATCTTCAAAAATTCATTTCTCCTCAACCATGAAGATCCACGTGACATGACACATACCACTGGAAACAACATGGTGTATACTATCCATCCATGGGTGTTGTATCTTCATGTGCATTTTCCTTCATTTTCAAATACCTTCATCAATCTTGAGGTCCAAAACCCATGACTAGGGTTGACATCAATGACAACAACCAATCTTCCAACAGTGGCTTTGATATTCTTGGAAGATCTTTTATTGCTTCAAGTTTTTTGAGCTTGATTAGGTGGTCAAAGTTTATATTTTCAAGTCTCCTATGCCATAACCAACTTTCATTATGTTTTCTTAGATGACATTATTATCTATCTTCTTTTAGCACATATACATTATTATCTGTCCTTATGACTTTAGCCACCACTTCTCCTGAGTTTACAGACTTTATCTTACAGTCTTTGGAAGTGAACACCAATTAACATCCTCTGTCACACATTTGAATTACACTGAACAAATTGTGTTTCGTCCCATATACAAAGAGAACATCCTGGGATTTTCCTTTTCCATTACTCAAACTCACCATCCCTTTACCCTTGATTTTACCTGGTTCATCATTTCCAAAGGTCACATTTCTTGTTTTTATTTTACTTATAGACATAAATTTATCCTTGTCTCAAGTCATGTACTTGGAAAAACCATTGTTTATATACCAGGGGTCCTTTTGTTTTTGAGATAAAAGTACTAGACCACATTTTTCACTATCTTTCTTTTTCCATGTGTTGGCATTTCTAGCTAGGGGTTTTATCCTTGGATCCACTTTGTAATTCTTCAGATGGAAGTTTGCAGCATAGTGGCCGAAGTTATGAAAATTATAACATTCGAGCTCATTTTTCAATAGGTCAAACTGATTGGTGCAACTTTGTATACCTATTGGTTGTTTAGTTCTATGTTGCAAATATTGTTTATTTCTTGATCTCCTCAATTTCATGTCTATAAACTTAATTTGACAATTTGCAATCTTATGACCAAAATTAAAGCCGTAAAAATGATAACCATGGAAGAAATTTTGGTACCTGAAGGATGGCCTTCTTCTTGGCATTTGTTGCTCCATCTTCTGATATCTTTGTTTTTTATCAGGGATTATCTTGTCTTTATTAGTTGTTGGTGGAAGAGTGTTCACATGGTCTGATTTTCTACTGACCTGGAACTTGATCATCTTTATTGGCTCTTTTCTTTCTGGTTGTTTACTGCTTGATCCAGTTACATAGCCTAAACCAGTCTTCAGAAAAGGAGATCTATGTTTTCTCATAATGTCGTTTAGTTCTGCTGAGGCTTTAATGCTTGGAAGATTTTGGAGATACAATGCTTTAAACTTCTCCATATATTTTCTTTTTTTTACTACCTATTCTTCCAAGGCTTCACATCTTTCTGTCTTCTCTGATAACTTTTGTTTCAGAATGTCCTCTATTTTCTTTGCCTCTTCTAATTCCACTTTTAGCAGGGCAAAGTATTCATCAGGTTTTTTACTGTCTCTCTCGAAGTATATCAACAATTGTTTTTGTTTTTTCTTCTTAAATATGAATCTAGCAATTTCTTCTAGGGCATTGATCAGTTCCGCTTCCAATTCAACCACAACTTATTCATCATTAACATCACTTCTTTTGCTTTTATTATCATAATCCTCTTTGGCCATAAGCATAATTTCATTAACCTCATATTCACAATAAGAATCACTATCTGTGTCTCCTGAAGAGTCATCATTGTTTACACATAAACTTTTATTTTTACCAAATCTCTTGGATTTGTACTTCTCTTCACCTTTAGAGTTCTTGTCTTTCTTCTTGTGTGGAAACTTAGATGCAAAGTGACCTATATTTCCACAGTTAAAAATTTTTAAGGGAAACTTGCCTTGGTACTTTCCTTATCTTTTCTTTAGTCTTCTCACAAATTTTGCTTCAATTTCATTAGGCTTAGAATCCTCATTCTTATCTTCTTTAAATGATGCTTCTATAGAGGTGGGTTTATCATCAAACAAGATCTTAAGATCATTCAGTTCTTCTATTGTAGAAACTTTTGGATTAAATCTATTAGGTAGAGATCTTAAAATCTTCTCAACTAAAAGTGTGTCTTCAACTTCTCACCAAGACCCTTCATGGAATTTACAAGCTTCTCACTCTTAAGAAATATTTATTAATTGTTTTATCCTCATTCATCTTTAGTTGTTCAAATTTCAATCTATATGTCTGAAGTTTGGAATCTTTTACTTTCTCATTTCCTTCATAACTGCTAATGAGTTTATCCCACATCCCTTTGGGAGAATCAAGATGCATTACCTTTACAAAGTCAGCTTCAACAAGCCCACTCAAGATAACATTCATTTCCTTTGCATTGAAGATAAATTCTAACTTATCATCTTTGGAAGCCAGCACAACAAGTTTTTTATATCCAGTCTCTACAACATCCCAAACATCAGCACCTAAGGGCATAATGTATGTTCTCATTCTAACCTTCCAGAAAGAATTTTTTTTTCCATAAAACAGAGGAGGCTTATTGGTTGAATTTCCTTCATGACTTGTCATGTTTAAGCTTACTGATCTACCTTTAGCTAAAAGGAACCCTCTCTGATACTAATTGTTGGAAATACTAAGATAACTGAGAGGGGGGGTGTGAATCAGTTGTTACTTTGCTTAAACGATTTTATGCCTATTGAAATATTATTAATGTTATCCAAGTGATCATAAAGATTATGAAAGTCATGAATAGAAGAAATAATAGACATCAATCACACATATGATATACACAGAGGCGGATATTCATGAGGAAACCCATAAAGGGGGAGATCTTCTTCTTCTTAGAATGATATGCAGTCTTTTATGTTCTGTACATCATCTATCTTTGAGAACCAACTCAAAATGAGGCTAAAAAAACTTTTTTAACAAGCTGCAACTTGTAGAGAGCACCAACCCTCTGATTTCTCTAGCACCCACTAGAAGGAAGCACCAACTCCCTGAGATTTCTAGCAGCAACTGGATAGAAGCACCAATTTCGAGTCATACAGGCACCAACCTATATAAC
>JASDQU010437069.1:45205-62564 GCA_032191745.1 Picea mariana | reverse complement strand
TGTCTCTGATATGGCCTGTTACAGCTCCATGTCTCCTCTGCCTTCTTCATATTCTATTCCCTATTCTTCTTCTTGTTCATTCTTCTTCTATGCTCTGCTCTTTTTCTTCCTCTGCACCACCACCTCTAGCCAACTTCTATTTATCATATTATTCTCTATGATGCATGTGCATGCTATGCACTGCACCTATGATCTACACTTCATGTTGAACAACTCTTCTTCGTTCTACATGTCTTACTCAGGCCCAGTTCTCTGCTTGATCATCATTCGAACTCTTCATCTTCTCTGGCGGTTCTGAATATGTTCATCATTAATGAGCGTTATTCTGAGATTCTATGGCTTCTCTGGTAGTCGCAACTCTTTGTCTTCTTTGGTAGTTGTAGTCATTCGTTTTTGGCTTCTTTGGCTTCTAAGCCCCTTCCTTCAAGTGACCACTGACAGTGACCAAATGCCTATTGAAAAGGTGCTTCCCGATCTTGGTCAAGTGAGCGCTAGCTCCATTTCTCAATATGACCTTGGGCGAAGATCTCATGTGACCATGATATTGCGGGCACGTCCAAAGGTGGTTTGTATCAAACTACTTTTTTCCCCGCAATTTACCTTGAGTCTCCATGTGTCCTTTCTCCAAAACCATGGTTTCTATTGCGTCCCGCCTTCATCTTTTTAAAGTTCAGGCATCTTCAATCCCCGCAATGCGATGGGACTGTTGATCTCACAATCTTTACGGTGCTCCTAAACAGACGGTTCATATTTTTTCTTTAACGATCTGCGGATCATATCTAACCTTCCCAAATCAATGGCTGTGATTTATTTCATGATCCGGGCTTCGGGAGTTTCAAATATCAACTTTTTCTTTCCTTCGTACATCAATATTATGGAGTTGACAATACACTAACACGTGTCCCTCTCGGATCAATGGTCGAGATCTCCTTTAGGTCTCCAGACTTCGTAGATTTTAAATTTCAACTTCTCGTTTCTTTTGACTGGATATCTTCCGAAATGGAGGATCTGTTGACATTTTTCCTCCTTAATCCAAGGACTATCCTCCACTTCAAGACTTCATCCTTTTCAACTCTTCAACACTTCTCTTTTCCATGAACACTTTCACCTGGAGTCAACAATCTATTGACACATACCCTCTTGCACGATCAACAATCATGAGTGACTTCGACACTTTGGGCTTCAAGAGTTTCAACTCCTATGCACTTGTTTCTTTTGGAGTTCTTTCACTCGAATGCATAATCTTCTGACACGTACCCCTCCTAGGGATCAACGACCAGGGTCTCCTTTTGGTCTTTGGTGTTCAGGACTTCGAGACTTTAGGCTAATCACTACTTCATTCTTCTCCAGAGTGGTCACCTACTGAATAAGTCATAAGCGGTGGAGACCGCTTGCTGTCACTTCCAATTACAGTTTCCTTCCACTGAACTAGATCAATGGTTGAGAATGCACCCGAAGTGATCTTCGGATCGAATGATTGAGAGTACTTCGGACCTTCGTACTTCAATACTTCAGGACATTTGACATTTTTTGTTGATGAAACTCTCGAAGTAAATCTCCTAGAGTGACGTAGCTTTCTTACGTCACTTGTGGACATGGCACAAGCCAATTTCCTCTTGAAAATTTTCATCATCTGACTATGCCATGTGTACTTGCTGATGTGGTCTGCCAACTTGGTCTGCCACATGTCCTTGTAGACATGGTCTGCTGACATGGTTCTCCTTGATCTAATGCTCATCACATTTTCTCTAGATCCTATGGTCCTTATTCATTTAAGATTTTCGGGCTTTGGGTAATTCGACTTTCAAGTTTCCAATTCTTTCGAGGTGAGATTCCATTAACATTAATCTCCTCACAAATTTTGACGTGAACCAAATGTTGTTCATTGATCATGTTCTTAGATCAATGGCTCGATCTATCTTCAGTGCTGCTTTTCTAGCTTATCTTGTCCTTCCACTTAAAAGTGTTCCAATGATCGTGAAGACACTCAAAGAAAATCAACGATCAAGGATGGTTGTGGAACCAAAACTTGTGAGTGATTTTACTCGTCACCAAAACTCCACAATTTGAAGTTGTGCGTTGTTGGTGAGTCAACCACAATCGTTGATATTCGAGGCTATAAGATCTGATGGTCCGGACTAATTGCGGGATTGGAAATAGCATGATATTTAATTCTCCTTTCAATATCCGCAATATATCCCTGCCATTAATATGGTGATTGCGCATCCAACAATCATGAATTAATTCGACATAATCTGATTGTTTGTTAGATCAACCACAATCATTGATATTTGGGTTTATGAGATCTGGCAATCTAGATCAATTGTGGTATTAGAACTAGCGATTTCTTTAATTCTTATTTCCCTATCCGCAATTCATCCCTGTCGTTGATCTGGCATGCAAATCTGATGGTCACGATCCTCCAACAGTCCTCAAGCCCATGGTCACTCATATGACCGACGTCCATAATATTAGACAATCAACATGGTCAATTTCTTGATTGGACAACTGCTGAGGCTTCTCACCCTGAGCTTATGCTTTTCCTTTCGAGCTTTGATCTTTGCATATTGTTTGCTTCTCCTCCTGAGCTTATGATTTTCTGGTTCTCCATCGACGTTGTTTTTCTTGCCATCAATCACAAGAACACTCTTCCTGTAAAAACATGCCAACATTATGGCCTCCTCCGAAATCCCAAGGTTATCATATTGTATCTTGTCACTATAAAAATATGGTAACCCATTCAAAAACATTTGGATTTTGAATTTCTCATCCTTTAATAATTCCACATACTTCAACAATTCATCCATATTCATCCATTATCATACTTCCCAACTTGAGTTCAAAGATATCTTTCATCTTCCTTTCATAGTAATTCTCAGACAAATATTTCTCTTGGAAATATCTTTTGAATTGCATCCATGAGACCTTCTTCTCATAAAGGTTCTTGGCTTTCTTAAGTTGATCCCACCACATGGTTGCCTTTCCTTGCAAATGGTAGGTTGAAATTATATCTTATACCCTTGAGGGGTAGTCATGCAACTGGAAATATTTCTTCATTTCCAACAACCAAGTCTCAAGTTATTCTCCTTTCATGTGATCACCATTGAAATTTGGTGGCATTTTCCTAATTTCACCTTGAAATATGTCTAGCTCAGGCCTTGCTCTCTACATTTTGATAGGAGAAACACTTGGGATACCCCTTGGCCTAGAACTTCCATGATTTCATGTAATGGATTTCCTTAGAGAATGATGAAACCTTCTCATGATTCTTGATTGTCTACCATTCCCATGATCATCCCTTATGCTTTGGGATGTGCATGTTGATAGTTGTCTAGCACTAGCTTCTTTCTTGGTACTAGATCCTTTGTTAAATTGATTATGAAACATATTCATACTGTGAAGTATCTCTTCATGATCCAAAAAGGATCTAGAGAAGGCTAAGAACAACTCAGAACTTACAGAGGCAACTCAAGACGCTTAGAATGGATTGAACAGACAAAGGAAGGGAAAAAAATTTCAAATTTCTCAAAACTAAGTGAAAATGGCATGATCATGATAGAAAAGAGCGTGTCACAATATTTCTAACGACGTAAACGTCTTGCCAAACGGAGTTACGGATCAAAAGATATTCGCAGTCAAAGTTTTGGTCAACCCAGCCCAATCAACAGGGATGAGTGAGCATCCATATTGTTGATGTCAGCATCAGTATGGATGAAATCATCGTCCCTGCAACATATGTGGAAAGTGTAGAGGGAGAAACGTGTCATTGTGATGTCAACATGCTGCATGGTAGCACAAGAGGATGCCATGTGTCACCTACCAATAGGATTTTCAGGGCGCATGTGGATCGGTAACAAATTTCCACGTGGCACCCCCAGGTGATGCAACATGGCACCATTAAAAGGCACCAGATGTATAGTATGAAGGTAACATGGAGGCTTCCTACACGGAGGTGATGTCAACATACAAGTGGGTCAATCAGTGGATGCCACATGGCCCAATCAAAGGGTGCCACGTGGCACCTTTGAAATGCACATGGAGGGATCAAACTAGGGCACGGTCATACGGTGCAGATTGGGCATGATTTTTGAGATGGATTTTGGCATGGATTTCGAAACAATCCAGTCATTTATTGCAGGAGCAGTGGCAAAGAAATCAAGGCAGGGGTGTCTTTTGGGCCAAAAAGTGCCAGACTCGGATCGAGGCATGGAGATAGTCATTTTTAGGTAAAACGATGCCATGAATGCACTTGTGGTGTTAGTTTTCTAATATGAGAAAATATTATGTAGATTAACTCCAGAATGAGGTATACTTATGTATTTTTACCAATTCTTTTTTGGAGTTAATAAAAAGGCCTACCCATTTGAGAGCAGGACTTGGAGACGTAGTCCACCCGAGATGAACTTTGTTATCAAGTCCTTTGTGTTCATATTGCATGAATATGTCTCTTTCTTTTTGAGATTTTCCTTCTTTATGGTGTACTTTAGTTTATGCTCATTTAATGAAATTCTTTAATAAGTCACCTGACGAAAATATCCCGGATCATGTTGGTATCAGAGAAGTTATCTTTGACTTGAATTATTGAGTATGAATGATTACTAGGGCCAAGAATAAGAAGGGTGAAGAAACTCTTCAAACTTTAAATGTTGAAGTTGGTCATGCATCCCGAAGGAAGAATATGGAAGAATATGACAAGCATGATGAACAAGAGAAAAAATTTCACATGGTATTTTATCTCATGTCAGAAATGGTTGAACGAATGTATGGATATTATGAGAAGAGGATGAAGAATAAAGGGAATAAAAAGGAAGCACCACCAGATGATGATGCTTCGGTAAACCAAGGGGTTGGAGGAGATCCTCCTCAGCCTCCATCTTCGCCTTCAAGTTCTAGTTCTTCTTCCTCTAAGCATTCTCATTACTCTCAACATTCTAAGAATTAAGCCTATTTTAAGAAACCATTATAAAAGATTTATGTAAATTTTTATTTACCTATGTTTAATGGAGATGTTAATCCTAAAAAGATAGATAATTGGATCCGACAGGTTGAAGTATTTTGTCGTGTTCAACATATTGATGAAGAGGAAGTTAAAGTGCAACTGGGTTCTCTTCCATTGGAAGGCACCGCTCTCGTATGGCGGGAGAGAAAGATTCAGGACATAAGTAAGTCTGGTAATTGTATTTCCTCATGGTCTGAATTTAAATTAGATATAAGGAAGCAGTTCTATCCAATAGGGTATTTACATAAAAAAAAATGATGGAATTACAAACTTTGAGGCAAAGTAAAGGTTAGACTGTACAAAGTTTCACAAAATAATTTAGGAAGAAAGATATATAATTGAATATTCCTTTGGATTCTTATGAAACTTTAATAAAGTATATTGGTGCACTTCACAGTTATATTTTTCATACTTTACTCTTGTTTAACCCCACTAGTCTTGACGAAGATTGTGTGCAAGACACTCACCTTGAGAAAAGGGGGGAACATGTTCAAGAATATCACATGAAGAAACCTCCCAATTTCCCACAAATGACTTTCAAGAAATTCAAAAGGAATGACAAGAAGACCACTAGAGTAACGAGAGAAGGAGGAAAACCATCTTCCACTCATTGCAAGAAGAGCGGTCACGATGAAGAACATTGTTGGAAACTACATCCAAGAAAGAAATTGAAACAATTTGGTGGAAAGGGGACGACAAAGAATGTTGCTATAGTCCAGCAAGATCTTGGTTTTGAATCAGGAGATGAAGGAAATATACCAGCCACTGGAGTACAAGGTAAAGATTCTCTTCATGCTAGTTCAAGTTCCAATGATGAATCTCATATTGATGAATCTCATATTGATGAATTCAAGAGGAATGATTTATTTCATATATGAGTTGTATCTAAACGTACTAAGATAGATACATTATTTGATCCGGGTTCCCAAGTAAACTTAATATCTAAAAAACTTTTCAAGAATATGGGTCTTGTAATGAAACCACATCCAAAGCCTTACCCTCTTGGTTGGGTATGTGACAAAGAAAACTTAATGTCACCAAACATTGTAGGGCCATATTTTCTATTGCTTCAAAGTTTATTGATGAAGTGGATTTGGATGTTGTACCACCTGATATATGTGGCATAGTGTTGGGAAGTACTTATATTTATGATAGAAAATAAGTCTTCTTTCGTCATGAGAACAAATACCACCTCACTAAAGGGGTAGTGGAATATATTGTTAGATCTCACAACGTGAGGGTAAATACAACACTTGTTAGTGCAGGGCAAATGAAAATACTCATAACCACTAATAAAAGATATGTACTCATGGTCATCAAAGAGAAAGATGCTGGGACATTCAATGCTTTCCAAGGGTGTGATCCATATCATAAAAAATAATTAATTGATATTGTTTCTAAGTATGATGATATTTTTTAGGAACCAGATGGATTACCTCCTAAGAGTGAAATCTAACATGAGATACATATTCAACAGGATTCTCCTCTTCATAATGTGGGCATGTATAGGATGTCAGTTGTGGATATGACAGAGATCAAGAAGAAGGTACAGGGCTTAATGGATCAAGGGGTCATCAGCCCCAGTTCATCTCCTTGTGATTCTCCAATCGTGATGGTGCTAAAGAAAGATGGCACATGGAAAATGTGTGTTGATTACCAGGTTTTGAATAAAATCACTGTGAAAAATCAATACCCTCTTCCTCGCATAGATGATTTACTTGATCACTTAAATAATGTTGTTTTTTTCACCAAGTTGGATTTGCACAGTGGATATCATCAAATTAGGGTCGCAGAATGGGATGCATGGAAGACTTCCTTTAAAACCAAACATGGATTGTTTGAGTGGTTAGTTATGTCGTTTGGGCTTTGCAATGATCTGACAACTTTCATGTGTGTGATGAATGATGTATTCTTGCCTTTCCTGGATGACTTTGTGATTGTATATTTAGACGAAATTATTGTTTGTTGCATGACTTGGGATGAACATGTAAGTCATGTAAAACAACTATTGGATACTTTGCAAAGGGAAAAACTGTATGTGAAAATGTCGAAATGTGAATTTGGCAAGACTGCACTTGTATATTTAGGTCATATTGTAGGAGGAGGACAATTGAAGATTGATCCTTCCAAAATTGAAGTAATTGTAAAATGGCCTGAGCCAATAAGTGTGACTGAAGTACGAAGCTTCTTGGGTGTAGTCCAGTATTGGAGGAGATTCATTCCCAACTTCTCCTTTATAGTAGCTCCTTTTTGTGCCTTAACCAATGTGAAGAACACTTTTCAGTGGGAAGGAAAGCAACAAAAATAATTTGACACTTTGAAGGAGAATATCAATACCGCACCAATATTAGCACTATCGAATCATCAACAACCTTTTGAGATTGATACAGATTCCTGCGGATACGCCATGGGTGCATTATTGATGCAATATTGTAAGCCTATCTGTTACCACTCTAAGAATTTTAACCAAGTTGTTGTTATCTATCCTACATATGATAAAGAGTTTTATGAATTAGTTCAAAGCATAAATAAATGGAAGAACTACTTGTTACGAAAGGAAACAATTATACATACAGATCACCATCCCTTACAGTATCTTCAAGCACATACCATACTGAAAATATCTTGGCACTACAGATGGATGGGTTTTCTACAACAATTTCATTTGGTAATCAAGTACAAGAAGGGTACAAGTAACAAGGTAGCCAATATGCTTTCTAGGCCTCCTATTGTTGCTTATATTATTTTGAGGAATACTTCTTTATATCATGATAGCTATGTNTTGGGGTAGGAAAAACTATGGATCATTTGCAGAGGTTTTGTTACTGGCCTCAAATGAAATCAATTGTAACTAAATATGTAAAGGGGTGTGTGATTTGTTCTACTTGTAAGCCCACTAACAAAAAATTGGGGCTATACTCACCACTTCATGTTCCATCCCATCCATGGGAAAGCATTTCCATGGATTTTGTAGGGGGTTTACCAATGACCAAAGGGGGTCATGACTATTTTTATGTTGTAGTGGATAGGTTTAGCAATATGTGTATCTTGATGCCATGTAAAAAACATATCACTATTGAGCAGACTACTAATCTCTTTTTTCAGTCTGTTTGGGGTCCCTTTGGGTTACCACGTCCATTGTCTCAGATCGAGATACTCGATTCCTTGGGGACTTTTGGACTAATTTATGGAGAATGATGGACACCAAATTGAAGAGGAGAACTGCTTTCCATCCACAGATCGACGAACACACATAGGTGGTAAACATAACAATGGTACTTTTTCTTCAAGGCTACTGCAACAAGCATCCTAAGTTATGGGATGAACATATACCCTATGTACAACATGCTTATAATTGAGATTTAAATTCAACCACTCAGATTTCACCTTTTGAGACATGTTTTGGGTACCTACCAAAGGTTCCTTTGGACTTGATGTATGGGAAATATGTCGATGTGAATGAAGAATAGACAGAGGACAGAGCCTACAATTTCATCCAGAGGATTCAACAGATACACCAGAAAGTCAAGGAACAGTTGGAGAAGAGTCAATCATAGTATAAATATCGGCATGATAAGCACAGGGTTGATCATCATTTCCAGGTTGGAGACTGGGTATGGCTTCACATCAACAAGAAACAATTTAAGGGTGAATGCAAGAAAATCAAGCCCATTTGATATGGAACCTTCACTCTCTTGGAGAAAAGTGACACTAATTCATTTCATTTAGATCTTCCACCTTATATGCATATTTACTCCATTGTGAACATAGAGAACTTGAAACTTTTTGAGCCTCCCATGATCATGGATCAAGGCAGGGAAGTTTCAATACCATCAGTTGATGAGTTTTCACCTGAGTACTTGGATGAGTTACATGAAGATATTATCCTGGACAGAAGGAAGAGGACTTCAGACAGGAGTGATGTTGATTATCTTCAAGTAGGCGTAAAGGGCACACATCCAAGTAAGGAAAAGTGGATTGAGAAGGACAAAGTGAGGGGGATCTTCCCTCACTTACGAGTTGATTGATGAAATATTTTGGTGGTACAAAAATCTCTCAGTGGGAAGGCGTGATCCAAAAAGGATCCATAGAAGGCTAAGAAAAACTTAAAACTTACAGAGGCAACTTAGGACTCTCATAATGGCTTCAACAGATAGAGAAAGGGAAAAAAATCAAAGTTCCCAAAACTCAATGAAAATCGCATGATCATGAAGAGTGCACCGTAATATTTATAATAGTGCAAGAGACTCATCAAACATATTTATGGATCAAAAGATATTCGTGGTCAAAATTTTGATCAACCCAGCCCAGTCAGCAAGGATGAGTGAGCATCCGTACTGCTGACGTCAACATCATTATAGATGACATAATCATTCGTACAACATACGTGGAAAGTGTAGAGGGAGACACATTTCATGATGAATTCAGCATGCCACGTGTCACCTGCCAATAGGATTTTTAGGGAGCCATGTGGGCCAGTAAAAAGCTATCATGTGGCACCCCCAGGTGATGTCGTGTGGCACAAACAGAAGGCACCATGTTTCCAGTACGAAGGTGACATGGAGATGTCTTGTATGGAGGTGACATTAGCATACAATTGGGTCAATATGTGGATATCACGTGGCCCAACCGGAAGGGTGCCACATGGCACCCCCCAAAAGCACAAGGAGGGATCAGAGGAGGGTGCGACCATATGTTACCGATTGGGAACGAGTTTTGAGACAGATTTTGGCATGAATTTCCAAACTGTTTAGTCATTAATTGTAGGAGCAGTGGCATGCAAACCGAGGTAGAGGTGTCTCTTGGGCCAAAAAGTGTCAGACTCAGATCGAGGCATGGAGACAGTCATTTTTAGGTAAAACAACGCCAAGAATGCAGTGGTGGTGTTAGTTTTTTGATCCGAGAAAATATTTTGTAGCTTAACTCCAGAATGAGGTATACTTATGTATTTTGCCCAATCCTTTCCTGGAGTTAATAAAAACGCATACCCATCTAAGAGCATGACCCATAGACGTAGTGCACTAGGGACGACCTCCGTTATCAAGTTCTTTGTGTTCATATTACATGATTATGCCTCTTTCCTTTTGAATGTTTCCTTATTTATAATGTACTTTAGTTTATGCTCATTTAATACAATTCTTTAATAAGTCACCAAATGAAAAGATCCTGGATCACTTTATGTGCCTACATAATCCTTTCATTATATTCCCTATATCTCTTCACTTCTCTATGCAATCTTCTCATAGCTACATTCTCTTTCCTACCTCTTCTCCCATTAGAATTTTTCTCAACATTTCCCATGTTGATATGTAGACCTATGACCACATCTTCATGGATATAAGATCCATGGGAATATTCCATAACTCTATTCCTCATCTAAGAACCAAATTTGTTTTCATGTACCTCTAACTCTACAAGAAATTTGAATGTAATAATTATTGTTAGCACATGCACTCTATAAACAATTTCATTAATTAGATTACAAGTTATTATTCATCTCAATTTACAAATAACACAATGAACTAATTCACAATTTTACTCCTTAAATGAATTTCTCTCTGAAATAACTCTCCATCGGCTGTATTCACAGCTCAATCTGAGTTCTGAGTGAAAACTTACATTGTTCTCAAGCTGCAGTTTCCCCTCATTGCCCTATTTTTACTATTGCAGAATTTAATTTATTACTTTATAAGAAAATTTAGTTCCCAATTAGAATTCAGTGTGGACATGTGGATTCTCCTCCTCAACACCTTTCCAGTGACTATTTGTTCACTCATATCTGAGCTCTGATCTAAAAATTATGGTCTGAGGAAGTTTAGGTTGTTTCCCCATTTTATCCCCGTATGATACAAGTGTCTTCTTTCACTTTGTGCACATTTTCAGGTACCCATATCCCAAATCTGGCTTCATGTCTATCTTCTATGGTCCATGATATTTCCATAGAATACTCATGTACCCCAAAATGACTTCAGAGAAAGACATTATGCCCTCTGGAAGAAAATTGGTACTGAAAAAATATACCATGTACCGTTTAAGTTGTATCTTTCTCATACGAGCTATTTTTTGCATACAAGATATCTCATTGGAAAGATATCTCTCTAATTTATTTTCCCATGAATTTTGAATACCTAAAATTGTCGTTTAGGCCCTCAAAATTTCTCCACAAGTTTAATATCTTCAAAAATCTAAACATTTCATAAAAAATTAACTATTTTTAATGTTACAACATTATTTTAATTTGTACCATCAATCTCAGTCGGTTGAAATATGATTTGTTGATCCACTAATCCTTTCCTAATCCCATGAATCAACCCCCCCTATCGATCTCTAACTCAAATAAATTTGGACCATTGATCCAAGCTCCATCGACGATTGACTATCGATGTTTTCCTTTGGATGCATGCAACACTATGCCAAAACTTATAACCCAACCATCAACCATAGGTCCCTTCCTTTCGCATCTGCCTTGAAATACATTGGTAAATCAGTCAACTTGACCATTGACCATTGACTGTCGATGATCCTTCTGGGAAAAATGAAACAATTTACCAAT
Organism: Picea mariana; assembly: GCA_032191745.1. Lineage (NCBI taxonomy): Eukaryota > Viridiplantae > Streptophyta > Pinopsida > Pinales > Pinaceae > Picea > Picea mariana. The sequence continues at coordinate 51,012 of JASDQU010437069.1, read as the reverse complement.
TTGGTCGACCCAATCATTGGCCATCGACCATTTCTTGGATGACATGGAAACAAGGATGACATGGCAACATAGATGACATGTCATGATACATGAGTGATGACATGGAAACCCATATTATTTGGCATGAAACGTGGGGGCTGACATGGCATGACATGTGGATTTTTATTTGGCATGACACATCATCATCCTATTTCCTTCATTGTTGATTGACAACTTCTCTTAGCATACAAAATTACCTCACCAATTCCATCGACTTGACCATTGATCATTAGCAATTTTAATTGGACGATGATACACTTTTCCAAACTTTTCGATCTGAACATCAATTTTATCCACCTTCTAAACTCCCAAAAACAAATCTCGACTATCGATCTATTTCACCTTCCAAACGCCTGAAAACAACTCCAGATTGTCGATCTCCTTCAACTTCCAAATGGTCGAAAATGAATCAATACAATAAATTTGATTCAACTTCCAAATAAAGGAAAATGAATCCAAATCATTCATATGTTATATTTCTCGAAACTACTAAAAGCTTTATAGGTTTTAAAATCAATTTACAATGAATCTAGGTCGTTGATTTCGAAATCAAACTTCATCTTAGTTGTTGATCCATAAAACTTTTCCCAATTCTAATATCATCATTAAAACATATATTTTCACCTTCCAAGTCAAATTCAGGTATACAACTCTACATATCAATTCCATTGATCACCGCTAAGAGGTTTCTGAGGCAATTTCAACTTTATTCTACTCATGAATTTGAGGATTTCACTCTCTTTTTCACCATTTCTCCCCAAATCTGTTAGATTAAAATCCATGACAATGGATTTTACTAGATTCACGTTGGTCCTTGGCCCATACGGGTCAAGTATTGGACCAGAAGATTTGATACCAATATCTAACATTCCCCATCCCATATGAGGTCCATTACATGAAAAGATACTCATAAAATTAAAATTCAAACTTTAAATTATCTCTTCCCATGTCTTCAAAATCCTTTCATTATATTTCTTATAGCTCTACACTTTATGCAAGATTCTCATAGTTATAGGCCCCTTCCTTCCTATTCTTCCATTAGACTTTGTCTCAGTATTTCCCATGTTGATATGTATGCCTATGACCTCCTCTTCATGGATATAACATACCTAGGCATCTTCCTAAACTCCAGTCCTCATATAAGAACCAAAGTTGTTTTTTCGTGCCTCTAATTCTACAAGAAATATGCATGTAATAATTATTGTTAGCACATGCACTCTACAAAACATTTATTTAATTATATTACAAGTTATTCTTCATCTAAATTTATGAAAAACCCAATCCAATGAGTCAAAATATGATTATTCAAATGCATTCCTCTATGAAACAACTCTCCATTGACTATATTCATGCCTCAATCTAAGTTTTGAGGGAAAAGTTACAATGTTCTCAAGTTGTATCATACACTCATTACTTTGTTTTTACTACAACATAATTTAATTTATTAGTTTATAAGAAAATGTTGGTTCCCAATTCAAAATTATGGGTGGGTATATGGCTTCTCCTCCTCAATACCTTTCCAATGACTATTTGTTTTCTCAAATATGAGCTCCGAGATAAAAGTTATGGTCTGAGGAAGTTTAGATTGTTTTCCCATTTTATCCATGTATGTTGCATGTGTCTTATTTCTCTTCCTGCACATTTTTAGGTACCTGTATCCAAAATATGGCTTCATGTTTGTCTTGTATGGTCCATGATCTTTCCATAGACTACTCCTATACCCCATACTGACTTCAAAGAAATAAGTTATGCCCTTTGGAAGAAAACTGGTACTTAAAATATACCATGTACTATTCCAACTGTAACTTTATCATACAAGCTTTGTTTTGTGTCTGGGATAGCTTGTTGGAAATCTCTCTCTCTATGAGTTCTTTTATCTAAGTAGTAAATATAGGCATACCTTGGTACACCCTTTTCCTATGACTTTTGATTGCCTAAAAACATTGTTTAGGACCTCAAAATTGCCATGCAAATTTAAGACCTTAAAAAAACTAAAAATTTCATAGAAAACTGATTGTTTTTACTATTTAACATTCTTTTAATCTGCACCGTTGATCTCAAAAAATAATGAAATCTAGGTCATTAATCCACTAATCCTTTCCCAATCCTGCAAATCAATCCCCAATGTTGGTTTCAAACTCAAAGCAATATGGACCATTGATTCAAGCTCAATTGACGATCGACGATCAATGTTTTCCTTTGAATGCATGCAACAATCTGCCAAAACTATCGACCCAGCCATAGGCCATTGTCCCCTTCCTTTAGAAATCGACTTGCAACACATCACTAAATTGGTTGATATGGCCATCGACCATCGATCATCGATGATCCTTCTGGGACAAATGAAACACTTTACCAATTCAGTTGACCCAATCATTGATGATCAACCATTTCTTGGCTGATATGGCAACAAAGTTGACATGGCATGACATGTGAGTGATGAAATGGTGACCCAACTAATATGGTATGACACATGGAGGATGGCGTGGCATGACATGTGGATGTTGACATGGCATGACACATCCTCCTCCTATTTCCCTCATCGATGATCAACAAATTATCTTGGCATACAAAATCACTTCACCAATTCCTCTAACCCAACCATTAGCTATTGACCGTCGAAAATTTTCATTATTGCATGAAACACTTCACTAAACTTTCCAATCTAACTATCGATCTACTCCACATTCCAAACTTCCAAAAACAAAACTCCATTGTTGATCTGCTTCACCTTCCAAATGATCGGAAATGAATCCAAACCGTCGATTTTCTTCAACTTCCAAATGGTTGAAAATGAATCCAAACCGTTGATCTACATAAACTTCCAAATGGATAAAAACGAGTCCAAATCTTTAATCTGCTATACCTTTCCAAAATTCAAAAAACTTTATAAGTTTTTAAATCAATTTACAATGAATTTGGGTCTTTGATTTCGAAATCAAATGTGAACTTGGTTGTCAATCCATCAAACTTCGCCCAATTCTACAGTGGACATCAAAACATAGATTTTGACCTTCCAAGTCAAATTTATCTCTACAACTATGCATATTGATGCCATTGATCACCACTAATAGGGTTTTGAGGAAAGTTCAACTCGAATATCCTCATGAATTTGGGGATTTCACTCTCCTTTTCACCTTTTTTCTGAAAATTCATCATAGATCAAAATTTGTGCCAACATATTTTACCAAATTTGTTTTATTCCTTGGATCATATAGCTCTAGTGTTGAACTATAATATTTGATGCCAATCTTTAACATTGTCCAGCCCAGCTGAGGTCCAATATGTGCAAAAATATTGTTAAAATTAAAACAATTTGCGAACTAATCATATGGCTTACCAGCTATAGGAAAACATATATTTTTAACCATTTGTTGATACCATGAACTAGATGCATATGCAACATTTAAAATAAAAATAAAATGAATATAATAAAATCAAACATAACAACATATAAATCATTCTCACACACAAAGTTAATACACAACAATTGATCTGAAAATAGAAGGCTGACTTGTTATGCTATGCAAGCACCCTCTACCTCAATAAATTAAACTTTAACAGGACCTTGCTTCATGTGTTTAAATATGTAAGATAGTTTATGTGTTTAGTTTATGCTTCTTCTTTGCAATGTGCATGTGTGAGGAATGTACTTTTAAAAGGTTAATCATGTGTTATAAATCAATACACAGCAATATAAAGTGCAGCAAATAACACGGCAAACTCACAACAATAGCAAGATGATAAAGGAGTTCACCCCTCTCTGGGCTACATCTCCTTGATCCTCCTTCAATGGACTTGGCTCTTTGGGATTAGTTTTTCAAATGCTCTTTACAAGATGCTGCTCAAATCCAATGGATTTATAGACTATACCATTGGATTCAGAATACATAAAAACCCCAAAAATGACTGTTAAAACTCTGAAAATGGATCTTGTCTCATCCAGCAATGACCTCTTCTACATGTGACCTCCTTGCTTCTCTGAGCTTCAATGGAGTAAAAATACCTGTAGAAGTCCTACAATGGATCTGAAACCTATCCCAATGTGTTCAGATCACAATAATCAGTCAAAAATGACTATTCAGTCTCAGAAAATGGTCATGGGCTCATCTGAGCAATGCCTCAAACAATGAGGGCTTTAAGGCTCCCTAGAGCTTCCTCAAGCTTCAATGGTTAAAACCTGCATAAGGATTCTTCAAATGCCTGTGAAAACATCACCAATGGACTCAGAACGTCCAAAAACCCCTAGCTGGGCTTTTACAGTACCTGATTTGGTCAAAAACTTAAGAAGTTATGACCTCTGCCATTTTTCCCCTTCAAGCTCTGTTACTGGTTCGCCATTCTGCACCTGTGCAAGACTGAACCTAGCTCTGAGCGTTTTCCCATCACTAAACCCAGCACACACGTGCGTCCCACAATTAGTGCCAATATGTCGCACCGTTAGCGAAACTAGAGCCCCCGAGGACGGAGGTGTTGGGTGCATGGGGGACCATATGGCCACGTCCCGCGCTAAAATAGGCTAGTTGTTCCATTGTTAAACCTGGAATCGACGTGTGTCGGGTGCGTGGTTTAAAACCCAAAAATATCCCACGCTCAATCCATATAATAGGTGGTCATATGCAAAAGTCATATGTTCATTGCAATGGAACCGGGTGGTAAACTTAACCCCGTGCGCGCATATAAAATGTGGTCACATTAATAACATAAAACCATGTGTTTTTAACATTTAAACACCGCGCATATACAAATGTAATGTCACATGTAATAAACTATATAACCGGGCTTAGAATTTAATACACCACCGCGCGCTCACCATAGTCTATGTGGTTATATGTGTTGGCCAAAAGAACCAGGGTCGGGGCTAGCCCCGACCCGACCCCACGCCGTTTCCAAACATATTTGAATTCAAATGTTTTAAAACCATATCAAATGCAACGGACACGCGGCGGCAGGTTGGTTAGCCGAGTTTCATAAAACACTATATAATGTGGGAGGGCCGGGGGTCGAACCCCGCGGCCTCATAAAAATTTTGAATAAACCAACCATAGACCAAAAATGAGGGGACACGTGTCGCCCTCCGATTGGGCCACGTCTCCTCATAACATTTGCCCAAAATCTGACACGTGTCATCTACTTATTCGCCAGCAGTCAACCAATGAAACTGTGCCACGTCAACTACATGTCACGTCACTTCTGCCATGACAGCACCATGCGTACTGCTAATTTCATCTGACACGCGGATGCTGACGTCATCATGTGCCACGTGTCACCCTTTCAGTGGTGACACGTGTCACCTCAAGATTGGTCAAACCGTACGCTGAAAGTGCCAAAAATGCATGACACGTGTCACACCCTAGTGCCACCATGTGTCTTGTACGGACATGCCACATGTCCTGTATGGATCATACGGACTTGACACGTGTCTTGTACGGACTGTACGGATAGGTACAGTCAGCATCAAATTTTCCCCTGTTTGGCTCAGCGAACAGAACGCGATATCTTCTCCATACGGAATCCGTTTGTGAAAGTAAATATACCGCCGGAATCAGTGGAACGAGACGGACGTAATGGCATCATTTTCGTTGCATTCCGAGAACTTTGAAAATTGAGCAAATTTTAGACCCATGGTCCAGATTCTGATCACGCCTTCCCACTAAAAGGCTTTTGGACCCACAAAAGGTTATAATTATTGATCTAAGCTTCAACACTCTTCTTCTTTCAAGTTATATTAACTGATTCTACTTGAAAATCCTTTTTGATAATCACCT